>JAOTAZ010077738.1:0-13703 GCA_025629785.1 Erythroxylum oxycarpum | reverse complement strand
TAGGATATTTCTTATTTTTGTATAAAGTGTATTCCACGAATTCTGTACAGTGTGTATTTGAATATTTCAGTATGTAAAAAGTGATGAAGTATGGAAATTTTCGTGTAATGGGATTGATTAAAATGTGGATATGGCTGTTTTTATTAATTTGTGCCAATTGGAAATTCTTGTATGTGTTCTGTGTATTGAAATGGACCCCCAATGGCCCACAGGGGATTGTTTTGTAATGTATGGATTGAAAATGGTTATGAATGAAATCAGGCCCGAATTGGGTACTAATTTCGGCACATTTGATTGTATTAAAAAAATCATACTGAGTTTTGACTAATTGAGTGTAGTAACATGCCACCCTCGCGGGCACGGACTCAGATATCACCATCGATATCGAGTTCGGGTCTTCCAAGAGTGGGGTGTTACATATTTCTTCAATTTGGGTATAGGTATAAGCAATATTTGCTTTAAGAGTTCGTTTTAATTCAAAATAACTATTCATTATGTAATGAAAAGATATGAATATTAATGATAATGATGAATACTAAGATGCGATAAAATACCAAAAAGCAATTGAATCTCATACCTGTTAACTCGCTTGAATGCCAAATGCAGGCGAATTGCGAAGAGAGATGTGAGCAATCAGAGGTTTATTTAGTATTTCATAACATGATCTGAGGCTCAACTGAGCTTACATATATAGCACACGAAAAGCGAAAGCCTAACTAAAAGCCAAACAAAGAGGCCGACAAACCGAAAAGAGATTCAATTGTGAAAGACATAAAGAAAAAATAAAGTAAATAGTAAGATTCCTAATAATTTACACTTTTGACAAAGGGGTGGTCGACTGAGACCTACATGCTTGTCATCTTGCGTTTGTCGGTTGCCTGCTTTTTCTTTATTCTTCAATTATAATTGTCTTGTCATCAAGGGAATCTTCTTTTTCTTGTACTGTTGTCTGCTTGTTGATGCTTGTAAGCAATAATTGCACCTATGTGCTGTATAATCTCGTAGTTGATGACATATGGAATTTTTCCATGCTTTAGATAATATATCAAAGATGCCATCCATTCTTGTAAATGGTTGACTGAATACTTGAACAATTTGAAGTCCTTCTGTACTGAGTGGTACATTGTAACCAGATAACATAATCATCTGTGGTCCTTTATATTTGATCTTAAACATTGATTCTTGGTTAATTTTGTTGCACTGGTTGAATAATCCTTCGAGGCAATTAATATTGAGCTTGTTTATGGCATCCCAATGAAATTCATACTTTGGTGGTTCATCTACTGGAGGGTAGATGTCATTGCTTACTCCAATATGTATCTATGTTATTCTATGTACTTTGATTGCTGCCTTAGTACAATTATCTGATGCTTCAAAGATAGGATAGCTGCTATATACCTTGAGATATACTTCGCGGTCCTTTGCAAATCTATCTTTATATTGTCGTATTGCGTTGATGAATCCAACGGGGAATTCTGATAATACCTGTAAATCCTAAACATAAATTGTGTCAACAAGTCCGCTTTGAAATAACAAATATGTTGTTAATGCTTTAGCTCCAGGAAAAATGATTGTTTTTGGTCCAAATCATCCTCGATTTTGTGGATAGTATTGTTGAGGTTTCTGCGTAGTAGTTCATTCATTAGGTGACTTAAAACAATCACAAAATGTTTCTGCTGTAATAATTCGGGCTCCTTGATTGATTGCCATATCCATTGTTCTAGTCAGAAGATTGTGAATCCTTTCTAAATCTATAGCTTTTCCCAAGACTTTCATATTTGGTGGTGTAGGAGGAGTACTGGTGAGTATTGTTTTGTATAGGGGACGAAGTGATGTCTACTGAAACTCTTGTAATGATTGTTCTGCTTCTGCTCTAGTGGCAAAACTCTTATGTATAATATTCCTTTTTCCAATGATATGTATTGCAGCTTTTGCCCATTGTTCATAAATACCTGCTTGTGGTCCATTGTAGATGACATAAAATTTTGAGTCCTTTGTTGCTGTTAGAGTTGACAATGGAGTAGTCGAAACTGCTGCTTGTTGAGGTGTAGTTGATGATGATAGAGGAGGTTGATTACTAGAAAACCTTAGTACAGGGATTGTACTACTGCTTGTATTTGTAGCGTTGGGTTGCTCAACTGCCGAGCTGGAAGCTTGGTCTTGTCCTTTTAATAGTGTAATAGTAGTTCGAAGTCCGTTTATCTCGTTAGTGACTGCGCTTGTTTGTTGTTGAAGATTGATCAATTCAGCTTCTTTTTATATTAATGTATCTTCTAACAGTTTCACAACTGCTTCCATTCTCTTGTAAGAATATCTGCAAGAACAGTGTTAATAGTTTTGATATAATGAATGGAAAATGTATATTGATTTAGTTCCAATTGCCATCTTATTAAACGAACTTGGTTGTAATTTGTTTTGATTGTATACTTCGTGAATCCATATAGATACTTCGAATCTGTTTAAATTTAAAATTTATCCGGTAATAGATCTATCCACCATTTTCTCAAATTTTTGAGACAGGATAATGTTTCCATCTCATTAGTTGTATATTTCAGTTCGATGGGATTGAAAGTCCATTTATATACTTGCATAATCGGTACTTCTTAAGTTTTGGTGGTTTTGCAAAAAGGCATTATGCCTATATATCTTTACTAGCATATGTCTGTATAAGTAAAGCATCTTGAGGAAGATAATTATATAAGATTGGTAAACTATTGCAAAGTTCTTTAAATCTTTGAGCTGCTTGAGTATCTTCAGTAGTCCAATGCCATTAAGATTTTGTACTGCATTTTAATTGTAAAATTCGTCTTTCCTTTACTAAATCCTTTAGAAAACCTTGGTCAGAGATATAATTTAATAAACCAAGAAATTGTTGTACTTGAGTTTTATCCTTTAATTGATTGGGGAATAATTGTAATTTTTTAAGAATATTAGGTTGTAACTTAAGATAACCATGATGAAATTCAATTCCTAAATATTCAATTGATTGTTGCACTATTTTAGCCTTTTTTCGACTTAAAATTAATACTTTTTCTAATTAATCCTTTTTCTTTACATCTTTACATTCAATAATAAATTCTTTTACATCTTGTTGAGTGTAAGAAATATTATTTTTTACATTAACCTTTTATGTGGGATCCTTAAGATGAATTTAAATGAGTTCTGAATTTTGATTTTTAATTGGATCTAACGGGTTTTCACTATAAACTTTGTTAAGCAAAGTTTCTATTTCTAATTGAAGAGATATATTGATGAGAAGATAGAATTGTAAAAGATCAAGTTTTATTGAAATTGTCTTGAGTTGTTGATAATAAGTAGTATGATAAATAGGAATTTTTAAAATAATAGATTTTTGATTGAGAGTTTTAATAAATGGGGTACGTAATGTAATATAGTGTAAACATTGACAAAAGGGATTATATAATTTAAGAAAATTGTTGCCTCTAATGAAGGTAAGCTAGATTCTTGTTAATAGATAGAGGGGATAGAGAATGCATGTTTTTCAATTATGATATTATTGTAATAACTGACATACCATATAAACTTTAAACTTCCATCAGCTATTCTAATTTGTGAAGGTTTGTAATGCTTTTTCCAAGAATTTAATAATACTTTAGAAGCAATACATATGGCTACTCCTGTATCTATATAAGCATTTACTTTTTTATTCTGAATTATTACTTGAATAAAAGTAGTATTGGGATTTAGTTGTTGAATCGAAACTGCTTTCAGAAGTTGATTCATAATAATACATAGAGGAACTTATTGAATCGCTATTGTAATCTGATTCAATTGGTTCTAAATTATTCTATTAAGCTGATTGTAAAATATGAACTTGATTATTATATTTCTTATCAGTAAAGAACTCTTAGATAAAGGATTAATTAGCCCTAGTACCAGTAAACATTCAGCACTGGCTTTTTACGTAAATAATTTAGCTGAACAAAAAC
The DNA here is from genome assembly GCA_025629785.1 of Erythroxylum oxycarpum. NCBI lineage: Eukaryota > Viridiplantae > Streptophyta > Magnoliopsida > Malpighiales > Erythroxylaceae > Erythroxylum > Erythroxylum oxycarpum. The sequence goes on along the minus strand of JAOTAZ010077738.1, from coordinate 9,753 downwards.
GAGGTAAACGACGGATGGTCATTAATTATAAAAAATTAAATGAAGCAACTATAGGAGATGCCTACAAATTACAACGAAAAGATTATATTATTAATAAATTAAAAGGACATACTTGGTTTACTACACTAGATGCAAAATCTAGCTATTGGCAACTTCGTTTACACGATAACATGAAAGCTTTAACAACATTTACATGTCCACCTCAGAAACATTATCAATGGAATGTTTTACCATTTGGATTAAAACAAGCCCCTGGTATTTATCAACGATTTATGGATAATAATTTAACAGGATTAGAAGAATTTACTTTTGTGTATATAGATGATATTATTGTTTTCTCTAATCAAGATAAAGATGATCATTTAAAGAAAGTGCGAATAGTATTACAACGATGTAAAGAAAAAGGATTAATTTTAAGGTGGAAAAAGGCTAAAATACCGTAACAAACAATTGAATATTTAGGAATTGAATTTCATCATGGTTATCTTAAGTCACAACCTAATATTCTTAAAAAATTACAATTATTCCCCGATCAATTAAAGGATAAAAGTCAAGTACAACAATTTCTTAGTTTATTAAATTATATCTCTGACCAAGTTTTTCTAAAAGATTTAGCAAAGGAAAGACGAATTTTACAATTAAAATGCAGTACAAAATCTCAATGGCACTGGACTACTAAAGATACTCAAGCAGTTCAAAGACTTAAAAAACTTTGCAATAGTTTACCAATCTTATATAATTATCTTCCTCAAGATGCTTTACTTGTACAGACAGATGCTAGTAAAGATACATGGGCAGGATGCCTTTTGGCAAAACCACCAAACTTAAGAAGTACCACTTATGCAAGTATATAAATGGACTTTCAATCCCACTGAACTGAAATATACAACTCATGAGAAAGAAACATTAGCCTGTCTTAAAACTTTGAGAAAATGACGGATAGATCTATTACCGGTTGAATTTAAAATTCAAACGGATTCGAAGTATCTATGTGGATTCACGAAGTATACAATCAAAACGAATTACAACGAAGGTCGTTTAATAAGATGGCAATTGGAACTAAATCAATATATATTTTCCATTCATTATATCAAAACTATTAACAATTTTATTGCAGATATTCTTACAAGAGAATGGAAGCAGTTGTGAAATAGTTAGAAGATACATTAATACAAAAAGAAGCTGAATTGATCAATCTTCAACAACAAACAAGCACAGTTACTAAGGAGATAAATAGACTTTGAACTACTATTAAAAAGATAAGATTAAGCTTCCAACTCGGCAGTTGAGCAACCCAACACTACAAATGCAAGTAGTAGTAGAATGCCAGTACTAAGTTTTTCTAGTAATCAACCTCCTCTATCATCATCAATTACACAGCAACAAGCAGCCGTTTCGACTACTCCATTGTCAACTCCAACAGCGACAAAGGACTCAAAATTTTATGTCATCTACAATGGACCACAAGCAGGTATTTATGAACAATGGGCAAAAGTCGCAATACATATCACTGGAAAAAGCAATATTATATGTAAGAGTTTTGCCACTAGAGCAGAAGTAGAACAATTATTACAAGAGTTTCAGTAGACATCACTTCATCCCCAACACAAAACAGTACTCACCAATACTCCTCCATCACCACCAAATATGAAAGTTTTGGGAAAGTTATAGATTTAGAAAGGATTCACAATCTTCCAACTAGAACATTGGATATGGCAATCAATCAAGAAGCCCGAATTATTACAGCAGAAACATTTTGTGATTTTTTTTAGTCACTTAATGAATGGACTACTGAGCAGAAACCTCAACAATACTATCCACAAAATCGAGGAAGATTTGGACCAAAAGCAATCATTTTTTCTGGAGCCGAAGCGTTAACAAAATATTTGTTATTTCAATGCGGACTTATTGACCCAATTTATATTCAGGATTTACAGATATTATCAGAATTCCCCGTTGTATTCATCAACGCAGTACGACAGTAAAAAGATAGATTTGCAAAGGATCGCGAAGTATATCTCAAGGTATACAACAGCTATCCTATCTTTGAAGCATCAGATAATTGTACTAAGGCAGCAATCAAAGTACATCAGATAGTGTATATACATATTGGAGTAAGCAATGGCATCTACCCTCCAGTAGATGAACCACCAAAGAATGAATTTCATTGGGATACCATCAACAAGCTCAATCTTAATTGCCTCGAAGGATTATTCAACCAGTGTAACAAAATTAAACAAGAATCAATGCTTAAGATTAACTATAAAGGACCACAGATGATTATGTTATCCGGTTACAAAGTACCACTCAGTGTAGAAGGACTTCAAATTATTCAAGTATTTAGTCAACCATTTACAAGAATGGATGGCATCTTTGACCCATTATCTGAAGCATGGAAAAATGCCATATGTCATCAACTACGAGATTATACAGCACATAGATGCAATTGTTGCTTACAAGCATCAACAAGTAGATAACCAGTATAAGAAAAAGAAGATTCCCTTGATGACACGACAATTACAATTGAAGAATAAAGAAAAAGCAGGCAACCGACAAGCGCAAGACGAAAAGTATGTACGTCTCAGTCGACCACCCCTTTGTCAAAAGTGCAAATTATTAGGAATCTTACTATTTACTTTACTTTTTCTTTATTTCTTTCGCAACCGAATCTCTTTTCGGTTTGTCAGCCTCTTTGTTTGGCTTTTAGTTAGGCTTTCGCTTTTCGTGTGCTATATATGTAAGCTCAGTTGATCCTCAGATCGTGTTATGAAATACTAAACAAACCTCTGATTGCTCACATATTTTTGCAATTCACCTGCATTTGGCATTCAAGCGAGTTAACAGGTATGAGATTTAGTTGTTTTTGGTATTTTATCGCATCTTAGCATTCATCATTATCATTGATATTCATACCTTTTCATTACAAAATGACCAGTTATTTTGAATTAAAACGAACTCTTAAAGCAAATATTGTTTATACCTATACCCGAATTGAAGAAATAGATATATCACTTATAAAATATATAGCCCAAAACAAAGATGCTCATACTATGTATATAGATCCCCTCTATGCTATCCCAGAAGATCATCCTCTTTATCTAGATGCTCAAGCAATCAAAGCAACCGCTCTCTAGATGATGAAGGATACAAATGAACTCATTACATTACTCAAGGAACTACTAACTGAATTTCTTCAACTTAGATCATATTATCTTTATGTAATTCAGTATCTTATTGATTAACTATGTATTTTGAACTTAAACGTCATTTGAAACAATTAATTCGTATTTATGAAGAAATAGAACAAGAACAATTAAAATATAGAAAATTTTGTCAAGATCTTATTATTTTAGCAACACAGTATAATAATCAAGAACTTTTAATGGAAGCAAGAATTTTCTTAGGACAAATTGACTATTTCTATCAATCAGTAAAACTTGATAAAGAAGAAGTATTAGATCAAATCAAATATTTAATTGATTAAATCATGACATTTTACATATTTTATTTTATGAATTATTGTCTTAATTATTTAATTACAATTATTCATTCTGTTATATTTATGTTTTACCTTTATTATTATTTATTCCTCTTAGCAATATCTATGTTCACCCTTTTGATTTAGATCATTACTTGTATACCAGTATGCTTTTTATGTTTATTACACTTGATTATTTATGGAGAAAAATTTTTAATCTTGAAATAATAGACTATATTATGATTTTCCCTCCTTATAACGAAGATGATAATTTAAACGATACTAACGAATATATACCTTATTATTTAGATGAAGAGGATTTTTATTCCCTAAATATAATCGAATAATATGACTTGTCCTATTTGTATAGATCTAAGCGAACAGGTTATCACTATAGAAAATAATATATCTAAATACTTAGATCATATACAATATAATGAAACACGCATTAATTACCTTATCTTTGTTGATGTTAATCGACAAGGAAGAAGACCTTACGAAGAACATTTAGCAGTAGCTCAACAATTATATCAACTATACACAGAACAATTACAAACTTTAGAAACTATACGACATAATCATCGCTTTTATCACTCTCAGTAAATGGCTAGTTTAGTCAAAAAAGACAAAGATTCAAAGATCTTAGATGTTGACAATTTAGAACTAACAGAATCATTAGGAACATTTCAAGTATCTACTTTACTTTCTCAGGATAAACAAAATCAAATAGCCAAAGCTCAATTAGATCTTAATCCCGGACAAGATATTCATAAATCAATTTTCAACAAATTATTCAATCGACAAAATATTATCTATTTTGGCAAAATGCTTTATGAAACCCCTGTACGAATCGATGTACTGGACATATTAGAATTAGTCTAATAGATCAAGAACAAATTTGAAAACAATTACAAAAATTATCCGAAGAGAAACGAAAGAAAATTGGTTACATTCATTTGTCTACAATACAAATTTTAGTACAATCCACTTTTCAAGAAGGAATAAATTCACCTATTAGAATGGCAATTTTAGATGAACGAATGACTTATTTAAATGATCAAATTATTGGTATAATGAATGGCAACTTAGCTTATGGAAAAATAAAATTCAATGCCAAATTAAAGTTAGGAATCCCTTTAGTATCATTAGATCTCCCAGATATCATTACAATTGCTTATAAATTCTATAAAACAAGTCTAATGACCCAAGGACAATACCCATTCTCAATTACTTATCAAATCAGTTATGCTTTAACAAATTCTCACCATAGTATCGCTTTCAAAAATACCGATCAAATTTATATAGATCAAATTCTCAATTGTCAGCTTGCAGATTATTAGATTACATAAATTCTACCTCTTCAATTAATTTGGAACAACTTGATCGATTGACCCTACATTTACAAGCTACACAAAATCTTTTTAACTATGTAACATCTGAATTAGAAGAAGTGATTCGTTTATATAGGACACATTTAATAAGACAATACGAATAATTTATCAGATCACAAACCGATAGAAGATGTAGAAAGAAATATTCAACAACAATTAGCAGAAATAACTACATTAGTGCAAAAGTTAAATCTCATCGAACAAATAAATGTTACAATGGATGAGAAAAGGAAGGAAATTAAAAAAATAATGAAAATGACGAAATAATTTACGAATGGAAATCATATTAAGAAGTTTTCATGGACAAAAAGCCTGAAACAAGTATGGCAAGAGAATTAAAAATGAAGGATAAAATTATAGGTAAACAACAACAAGATTTTTATCCCAACAAAACTTATCATAATCCAGGTTTTCTTAATCAACAAGGATATTATTATAACGGATCAAAAATCAAAAAAATATACTATTGAATATAAACCAAAATATGTTCAATTAGGATCCGAAGGAGTACTAAATTTAGACTGTACCAAAAATACTGAAGATTTAATTATTGACTGGTCTAGACGAATTCAATTATTATTACAACTAGAAAAACCTTTTGGTGATTTAACCGATAAAGATACAATCTGAAATTTTATTGTTTATAAAACAACAGGAGTAGTAAAGATTTTTCTTAAAGAAAATGAACAAGCATTAAAAAGCACACCTCACTTTCAAGCCACTACAACTAATGTCAATGCTTTCGATATCGTTTGCAGTGAAATCATAAAAGAACTTTTAGGAAAAGATGTGATCTTTCATCAAGAAGAAACAACTAAAGCAAAACGATTAAAAGCATTAAGACATTTAAATTATACGAGAATTTGTGATATATGTTATTTAGATAATTTTATTTGTGAACTTAAAATCTATTATTACAAATTATCGCGTATTGAACAAGAAATGTATATGAATGTTTTTATACAAAAATTACCCTATCCAATAAATCTTAAAGTACAACAATAATTTCTTGAACGAATTGCTAATCATACTGAGGTGCAATAGCTATAACTCAAGAATTGGTAGTAGAACAATGTATAGAAGCAACTTTAAGACGAACTTTAAGACATAAAAATCTTCAGCCTTGCTGTGATCACAATGCTGAAATACCAAAACAATATCGATGTGAATATCCAAGTAAAAGATATAAAAAAATTCTAGAAACAAAAGATATAAGAGATCTTATTTTTGGAAAAATATCCATCTCAACGATTTGAAAATAAACTTTTTAAACCTTATCCGAAATATTTTCGACGAAATAAATATCGAAGATATAAACCCAAACAAAAATATTGTCCATGGGAAAAGAAAAATTGTAAATGTTGGATTTGCAAGGAAGAAGGACATTATGCAAATCAATGTCCAAAAAAGACTGATAAGAAATATAATAATCAAGTTCATATTTTAGAATCAGCTTATCAGAATAATTTAGAACCAATTAAATCATATTACAATAGTGATTCAACAATTTAATCTATATATTATTATTAATGAACTTCTGAAAGCCGTTCTGAATCAACAACTAAATCCCAATACTACTTTTATTCAAGTAATAATTAAGAATAAAAAAGTAAATGCTTATATAGATACAGGAGCAACCATATGTATTGCTTCTAAAGTATTATTAAATTCTTGGAAAAAGCTTGACAAACCTTTAGAAATTAGAATAGCTTATGGAAGTTTTAAGTTTATGTGGTATGTCAGTTATTACAATAATATCATAATTGAAAAATATACATTCTCTATCCCCTCTATCTATCAACAAGAATCTGGCTGACCTTTCATTATAGGCAACAATTTTCTTAAATTATATAATCCCTTTTGTCAATACTTACACTATATTACATTACGTACCCCATTTATTAAAACTCTCAATCAGAAATCTATTATTTTAAAATTTCCTATTTATCATGCTACTTATTATCAACAACTCAAGACAATTTCAACAAAACTTGATCTTTTACAATTCTATTTTCTCAACAATATATCTCTTCAATTAGAAATAGAAACTTTGCTTAACGAAGTTTGTAGTGAAAACCCGTTAGATCCAATTAAAAATCAAATTCAGAACTCATTCAAATTCATCTCAAGGATCCCACACAAGAGGTTAATGTAAAAAATAATATTCCTTACACTCAACAAGATGTAAAAGAATTTATTATTGAATGTAAAAAAACTTTTAGACAAAGGATTAAGTAGCCCTAGTACCAGTAAACATTCAACATCGACTTTTTACATAAATAATTCAGCTGAATTAACAAATATGTTGATAATGCTTTGGCTCCAGGAAAAATTATTGCTTTTGGTCCAAATCGTCCTTGATTTTGTGGCTAGTATTGTTGAGGTTTCTGCTTAGTAGTCCATTCATTAAGTGATTGAAAACAATCACAAAATGTTTCTGCTGTAATAATTTGGGCTTCTTGAGTTATTGCCATATCTAAGGCTCTAGTCGAAAGATTTTGAATCCTTTCTAAATCTATAGTTTTTCCCAAAACTTTCATATTTGGTGGTGTTGGAGGAGTACTGGTGAGTACTGTTTTGTATTGGGGACGAAGTGATGTTTGCTGAAACTCTGGTAATGATTGTTTTGCTTCTGCTCTAGTGACAAAACTCTTATGTATAATATTGCTTTTTTCCAATGATATGTATTGCGACTTTTGCCCACTGTTCATAAATACCTGCTTGTGGTCCATTATAGATGACATAAAATTTTGATTCCTTTGTTGCTGTTGGAGTTCACAATGGAGTAGCCGAAACTGCTGCTTATTGCGGTGTAGTTGATGATGATAAAGGAGGTTGATTACTAGAAGAACTTGGTACTGGGATTTTACTACTACTTGTATTTGTAGTATTGGGTTGCTCAACTGCTGAGTTGGAAGGTTGATCTTATCCTTTTAATAGTGTAATAGTAGTTCGAAGTCTGTTTATCTCCTTAGTGGCTGTGCTTGGTTGTTGTTGAAGATTGATCAATTCAACTTCTTTTTGTATTAATGTATCTTCTAACTGTTTCACAACTGCTTCCATTCTCTTGTAAGAATATCTGCAAGAAAATTGTTAATAGTTTTGATATAATGAATGGAAAATGTATATTGATTTAGTTCCAATTGCCATCTTATTAGACAACCTTGGATGTAATTCGTTTTGATTGTATACTTCATGAATCCACATAAATACTTCAAATCCGTTTGAATTTTAAATTCAACCGGTAATAGATCTCTCCTCTATTTTCTCAAATTTTTGAGACAGGCTAATGTTTCTTTCTCATGAGTTGTATATTTCAGTTCAATGGGATTGAAAGTCCCATTTATATACTTGCATAAGTGGGTACTTCTTAAGTTTGAGTGGTTTTGCCAAAAGGCATCCTGCCCATGTATCTTTACTATCATCTGTCTGTACAAGTAAAACATCTTGAGGAAGATAATTATATAAGATTGGTAAACTATTGCAAAGTTCTTTAAGTCTTTGAACTGCTTGAGTATCTTCAGTAGTTCAGTGCCATTGAGATTTTGTATTGCATTTTAATTGTAAAATTCAACTTTCCTTTGCTAAATCCTTTAGAAAACCTTGGTTAGAGATATAATTTAATAAACCAAGAAATTGTTGTACTTGAGTTTTATCCTTTAAATGATTGGGGAATAATTGTAATTTTTAAAAATATTAGGTTGTAACTAAAGATAACCATGATGAAATTCAATTCCTAGATATTCAATTGTTTGTTGCGCTATTTTAGCCTTTTTTCCGACTTAAAATTAATCCTTTTTCTTTACATCGTTGTAATACTATTCGCACTTTCTTTAAATGATCATCTTTATCTTGATTAGAGAAAACAATAATATCATCTATATAGACAAAAGTAAATTCTTCTAAGCCTGTTAAATTATTATCCATAAATCGTTGATACATACTAGGGGCTTGTTTAATCCAAATGGTAAAACATTCCATTGATAATGCTTCTGAGGTGGACATGTAAATGTCGTTAAAGCTTTCGTGTTATCGTGTAAACGAAGTTGCCAGTAGCCATATTTTGCATCTAGTGTAGTAAACCAAGTATGTCCTTTTAATTTATTAATAATATAATCTTTTCGTGGTAATTTGTAGGCATCTCCTATAGTTGCTTCATTTAATTTTTTATAATTAATAACCATCCATAGTTTACCTAGTTTTTGTTCAACTAAATTATTTACGTAAAAAGCCGGTGCTGAATGTTTACTGGTACTAGGGCTAATTAATCCTTTATCTAAGAGTTCTTTACATTCAATAATAAATTCTTCTGCATCTTGTTAAGTGTAAGGAATATTTTTTTTCACATTAACCTTTTGTGTGGGATCCTTAAGATGAATTTGAATGAGTTCTGAATTTTGATTTTTAATTGGATCTAACGGTTTTCACTACAAACTTCGTTAAGCAAAGTTTCTATTTCTACTTGAAGAGATATAATGTTGAGAAGATAGAATTGTAAAAGATCAAGTTTTGTTGAAATTGTTTTGAGTTGTAGATAATAAGTTGTTGGGCCCCGCTTTCGAAGCCCAACGATCGCTCCAAAAATCATAACATAAGAAGTGCTCAACCACCCTATAGGGTTACTTCAATTAAGCCTCATCATTTCATCTTCATTCTTGTAACCCCTCAAAAAGTTTCCTCACAATATGCTCAATGGCGTGCCCATACCAAAAAACAGTCACCATGCTTAAACTCATTCCTCCTCTTTGTGAACAAAATTTGGAAATCTTTAAACCTGAATTTCACTTCAACTTCTTCAAAGAAATCGTAACTCCAAGTCTCTAGTTTGTTTTGAAGCAAGAATCACTTCAATTGGAGCTCTATAACTCAAGATATACTTAAAAA
>JAOTAZ010077688.1:0-13712 GCA_025629785.1 Erythroxylum oxycarpum | reverse complement strand
CATCAAAGGGATCTTCTATAGGCTATGAAAGGGGATTAAGAGAAGTTATCAGTCCCAAAAGTCATCTATTGTTCAGATAAACTCCAATACATCAGAAGACTCACAATTCCTTTCATATTTGCACATTTTAACAGATCTCGTACAAGGCCACGAATATCACATCGTGCAGAGAAATTCACAACTGCCCATCGTTCAATCTTAGATGGCTCCACCAATTTCTGTGGAAATATGCCATAATATAATGAGAATAGACAGTCGATACAACAATAGTAAAATAAGCAATACCTTGTTGTTGAAGTTCCATCTTCCATTTCGAGGAAAGAAATCCTCTCCATTCCCCACTTTTAGCTGTCAAAGAAATAATTCTGTAGAACTTAGCATCGGCAACTACCCTAACAATCACAAAATTTTAATTTAAAATCTCAAGTCACTAGAGGAAAATAGAGCATTTACCCTTGGAGCTAATAGAACACGACCATCCACTTGACCAAAATCAGAATTAATTGATATACCACAAGATCGGAGACTGGGCTCATTACCATAGTTGCTCTTTTTGATAGCCTGCAGGAAAAGACACCAAAACGATATCCATACAATGCACAATAGACACCTGCGTAAACTTAAGCAAGAAACTTACACTAGATAACGCAGCCATCCTCTCTTGTGGCTTTTGTCTTGACTTCTCCACCAGAGAAGATCGTTCAAGAGTCGAGAGAGCTTTTGTAAAACGTTGCAAGGATACCAAAGAACAAAGCTAAAATTGACCAACAATGAATTGGTGAAATGTGATGCAACTCATAAACATTGTAAACATTTTACGCAAATATATCTTATCACCTCAACGGGAATGTAAGTTGGTCGTTTTGGCTTGCCAACATTAATGCATGGAAGATTTGCAGAATAACGCAAGTCTATATGTCGACTATTGACAAAGTAAGTTGGTCGTTTTGGCTTGCACAACAGCAGTATACCGTCCAAGAAATCATCAAGATAATATGGAGCAGCTGATGAAGCTCTTATAGCTTGCCAAACATGATGCTTACAGCTCCCAATAGAAGCACAACGAGTGTGGCCAACTGAAGCTCTAGTAGTAGGTGATCCTAAAACAGTAACTCCACAGCTTTCTGAAATTGGGAAGGGTGATTCACATGTTCCGGCAGGATACTGCAATTTGAAAGCATAAGGCAAAAAAAACAATGTGAAAACAAAAGGTATAAATATTGCAAACCACCCAGATTGCACTAACAAAAGAGATGTATCCAAGCAGCAGAACTAATAAGTTGAAACTCTGAATAGTAGTCTATTATCTGTTAAAAAGTTACAGGAATTCTCTGACTTAACCTGATAATTTCGGAATACAAATGGTTGGGCCGGCATCACACTCACCAAAGTTGGTACAGCGAAAACTTTTGGAATGCTTTTCACTGCTGAATCTATTAGAAGGTCTCCATCCTCATCAGAACACATTTCCTTTAACAGTCTCTCAAATTGATCTGCACTATGCAGTAGGATGGACTGCTGTATTGGTGGTAACTCAAGATTATCGCGATAATAGAAATTGATTTATACATTTTGTAGAATTAACAAGCACCAAAATTATCCATATTCCTCTCATCACTAAAGAACAAGAACTGAATAAAGATAGTCTCTGCTCTTCACATCCTCAAGTTTTTGTGCATTCTACAACATACAGTCATGCCTATGTAGACACATAATTCAGAGACATAGAATCTATAAAATAAATTGTGAACGAAAGCAATTAAGCCGAGAAATAAAAGGAATAAACCTTACCTTAGAATTAGATCCATGCACTACTACTCTAAAACTCTCAGTTTTCTGTGTCATAAGGAAATGAAATAGCAAACCTTTTAAGCAAAAAAGAAGTAAATCAGTTCCACTATTGACAGTTTAAAACATTTGACTAAAGATCATGTTTCCATCATTACACATCGAGGTGCAACCAGAAGGGGCTCTGTTATTCAATAAAAATGCAAAATCTAAAGAACAAAGCTGCAATGCTCTGAGAATTTAAGAAGAGCTACTGGCTCAATATTGAACAACTTTAACAAAAATAGTTGAAAGAAACTGTAAATTGAGATGAGTTACCAGGGCACAATAACAACTGACCTTCAATAAGCCCTCGCTTGCTAGTATAACAAACTCCATAGTTGAGTCTATAGGTACATGTCTTACGAAGGGTTCTGAAATTAAATGTGCTTTAAGGGTAAATTTATTTACTGACAGAATTAGAATATTCCGTCGGTAGCTTTCACCAACAGAAATGTCATTCCGTTGATAATTTAGGCACAAAACATATCCTGTCATCAGTAATTTACGTATGATAATTTTAACCTCCACTTCCTGTGAACGTGAGGACTAATCAATGGCAATTTTCTGTTGATAATTTTTTTGATTTTTTTCTATATTTAATTTCTCTAAACAATAAGTTGATTGATAATATAAAATAAAAATTATCATGATTAGTAATATATAATAAAAATTACAATGTACAACTATAATTATCTTGAAAATAAAGGTAAATTAATAATTCATACAAAATTACTTCATAATAGCAAAATGTCTACATTCACTTATCCATCATAACGAGGGAGTTTTAAAAATGCAACTCTATATTAATTTCATATTTTAGTTGTCTTTCTTAAAACGATTGTTGCTTACATTATTATACTTAATCCAAGAGGTTCTTGCTTTCTATCTCTCTTTCCCTTCACAATTACATCATTTATTCATCTTTTCTATGTGTACACTTCGCTAATGCCTAGAGTCCAAGTCTTTTGAGCAATATGACTACGCCATAAGTAAATGATGATGATTATAACTAATTTATATTAAGTCCAATGGTGTATGTAAGGTACCTGAAATTGACGAGGATTTCCATTGATATAAAAACAAATGCTAAGGATACTTAGGGCTACTAAATTGATATAAAATGTTCTAAATCATTAGGTGGCCTCCTAATAAGCACTTATCTATATGTCTATTAGAGAGTCATCCTACTCTATTTCAAATCATAAGCTTATTAGCCTCTAAATATGACACATGTTTTAATACAATAGGGTTATCCATCTCTTGTCTTCTCCTTGATTTCCAGAACAAGGCTCAGTTGTTATTGGAGTTGTATGAGCCATTTGTAAGATTGATTGATGTAATTAATGTTGACAAATCTGTGATTGGAACAGTATATGTTGACCCCTACTTGCATCAATTTGTTTCTTTCAATTGTTTATCTAAACACCAAGCACAACACTTGCTTAATTTGAAATTTTTTTGCACATGACAATGAATGATATGTTACATATTGTCAATTTAATGAAGTTTGACATACTACATACTAGATAGTAGATACTCTTTTTGAGTTAATGAATATTTAATTTTACAAAAAAAATAATGAACTGCTTTAATTAATTCTCACGAAAAGTTAAATTTACCCATAATTATTCCTTAACAAGTTAATGATAACAAAACTAGTAAGTATAATAATTTAATTCCCTCCCTTACAGTAGATCTGCACATTTTTCTTAATGTACAAAACATAAAAGAACTATGAAAGCCTAGGAAATAAAAGGAAAGGAGGAAATTATGATAACTGATGCTTCCATAAAAATCAAAAGGCTTTATACTTGTACTATGAGTAAGTACAAACTAACAGTAGATATCATAATCCAATAGTAAAAGAACTTCAAAACACACTTAAATGCATAAATTTAAGGCTTCTTTTACCTTAAAACAACGGGCACAAATTAACAAAATATATAAAAACAAATGCTAAAGAAACTTAGGCCTACTAAATTGATATAAAATGGCCTAAATTATTAGGTTGCCTCTTAATAAGCACTTTGTTGAAATATAAAGAGTGAGAGTTTGTCCCACAATAGAGAAAGAGAGGAAAGAAGACTAAGAGAGGAAAGAAGATTAGTGGACTACTCCACCTATAATCAATTAGTTTTAAGATAGAACCTCACTTAGATTTGTATGTGGTATAATTTTCCTTCTCGTGTGTGCCCGTAAGTCCATTGTAAATTCTAACACACTTATCTATATGTCTATTAGATAGCCATCCTAATCTATTTAAAATCATAAGCTTATTAGCCTCTAAATATGGCATATATTTTAACATAATAGGGTTATCCATCTCTTGTCTTCGCCTTGTTATGAGAAATTTCAGTATCAACCACATCTTTAAAGAAATAACTATCATCTTTATCGTGTTATTATTTTATAGCTATACATATCTAAAGACATACTTCCTCATCTCCTACCCTTACGATTAAGTTCTTATTATGAAAATATATAATAACTTTAGCAATACTACTATAACAACAATAACAATCTAATAAAAATTTTACTGATACATAAAATTTGGAAAGATTTAATAATATACAGGTTTATTCCTAATTAATAGAGAAATTATTTTCAAACGATTAAAATTAATACTTGTATAATTATAATAAATTATTATTTTTGGTATAGTTTAATTAGTTTATCTTTAAGAAATTGAGAGTGATGAGATTACTTAATTTACTTTACATTAAGTGGCACCCAGTTTTAGAATTTTCAAAGTCCTTATTTGAATAAATGTTGTGGGACATGAGTAGATCTTTGGGTGTGGTGTCTTAGGTGGAAAGTGCGAGGCAGGAAAAGTCCTGCCGTTTCAGACACAACTTGTGACTTGTTCATTCCCTCTTAATTAGTCGCCTTGTCAAATAATGATGTCTTAATCTGAACCTCTTTCGGCACAAAATTAAGAAAATGAGAAAAAAAAAACCACCACAAAAATAGGTCAAGTTATTTATTATATTTTACCTCTCTTTAATACATATACATATAAATATATTTAATACATATGAATGATAAATATGACCTGACCTAATTTTAACCTAAGTTGATCGGGCCATAGGTCGAGACTGTTTGGTTCAATTAGATAATAGGTCGAGGTAAGGTTGGAATTATATAATTGTAGTATTATATAACAACTTAAGTAACCTTTCATACAATTTGATTTTGTACGTAATTTTTGGACAATACTACAGACTAATTAGGCCAGTGTACCTTTTATTCTTACAGATTACTCTAGTGAATATGAGTGACGTTCTCACAAGGTCTACAATTACTGGTACTAAATATCTTTACATTATCTAATCAAACAAAGAGTGATATATTTAAAGGTATGGTCAACTAAACTAAAATTACCAATCCAAAATAACATAGCAAAACATCAAAGAAACTCAAGCAACCAATTGATAAACAAGACATATGTAAATTTGGCTGATACAAATTTCTAAGTTTTAAAACCAATTCCTCGAACTTTCATCCCTAATAGAACTTTCATAGAATACTTGGTATGCTTCACAAATTCATCCCTAGTTTATTTCAAATTTGTTGTTGTTCACTAACATTAACACAGAACAACAAACAATGACCTATTAAACGCCAAAATAAACCCTGACAGCTCAATTCACTCAAACAAAACTGACGAACATAAAACCATTTAACAACACAAAATGAAGCAGCAAAATAAACCCAATAGCAGAGACAACCAAACTTGAAATGGAATTAAAGACAATAGATGGACGGACAAGCAATGGATAGACGAACAAAGTTAGACCAGTCGGAGATGGACGAAAAGAAGAAGAAAAGAAAACAAAGAACAAAGACGACGAAGAATAAATCAGGAGAGGGGGCGTCTATTGATTTAATTGGAAGGTTAACGACGTCGTTTAAATTGGAAGGTTGACCTTAGTTTTAATTTATTTTTGTCGCTAAATTCTATCAAGAATTTTAGCCTGAAACATTAGTGCTTATTTTTACGACGACATTCACTAGTCCATTGCTAAATTTTGTTGGCAAAGCCAATGGTAAAATTTCCTCTGGTAAAATTTCCTCCTCTTTTAACGACGGATTTTTTCTTCTGCCGCTAATTTATTACGGAATTTTTTTCATCAGTATTTTATAATTTTCTTGTAGTGTATGCATGCACATATAATTGTATTTATTTAAAAATGTTCTTAACATTTAATTGTTTTAAATTTTTATGATATCGGCAATTGTTAAAAGAAGTGTTTTAATTATTTTTGAAGTTATTTTAATAGAGGAAATCATGTGAATGAATTGTGTATTTGACTTGAACATGTCCAAATGGAAATAATAAAGATTTTAAATCTCAGCACTAACAAATATGAAATGCAGCTCATATCATTTTCTTTTTCTTTTATATGAGTGGACATATAAATGCAGGGGCTCTCATGTGATTGAACGTACGAGAGCCCCTTGTTCGATTTATTTAACCTAACCTCACACATATCAACTCTGAATTGTTTTAGGATCCTGACATTATTATAACACATTCTATTGATGATTACGCGCTGTTTTTTACTTGTTGGTTCCGGAATAAATTTCACGAGGATCATAAGAAAGAAGAAAACAAAGGAGGTTTTTTGTATTCCCTACCTACATCATTTCAGTGTTAGCCTGCTTTTTATGGAACTCCTGTGATGAGCTATGGTTGGGAAAACTTGCATGTGGTCACAATCGATGATATAGGGTTAATTGTCGAGTCATCCTTCAGCGTTATATACATATGTTTTGCTCCAGTAAGAGAGATGGCAAGCTAGCTAACCTCCTTAAAATCTATTAATCTGAACTCAACTAGCTTCAAAGTATAAACTTTATCATTAGTTTCAAAATCAGAAGGAAATTAACGAGACTTTTTTTGGAAAAGAAATGTAAATAATATTAAAAAATCATAAATATTATAGAATAGAAAATAATAATAATTGGGACTTTCTAAATTTTACAACCTCCACCTCCATTTAGGCAAAATTGTTAAATAAATATGGCAGTAAAGTGAATTTTGCTTCTTCTTTCTATTTTATCTTATGGCAGTTCTTTATATTTATCTATGTTATTATGTCTGAAGATAACCCATTTTATCTCTGTCTTATTAGAACGAGAGTCTCTCTTTCTTTCTTTCTTCGACACCTTTAGACACCTCTCACACACTCAACTTCTGTTCTTCATCTTTCGTCTGTTTTTGTTGATTCTAACTGTAGTTTGGTGGTTGATTAGCCTCTAAGTAAATATACCTAACTTTCACAATTTATTTACAGTTGAATAATTGTTGGATCCCAAAATTAAATTAGTGTGAGGTGGAAAAGTAGGGTTACTATTTTTTGCCGACTAGCTCGCCAATTAGGGTAGGGATTATTATTTTTACACGTATAGATTGTCTCTTTCTTTCTATCTTTTTAGAGAATATTTATAGGATTTACTTAGATTATTCTATGTAATTTGTTACATTTTTTCTATTCCTGTCATTCAAAGAATAAGTAAAAGAAAAAGTGGATGCTATATATCCCCCATATACAGTGTAAAATTAAGTGCCCTCCCGTACCAATAAATAAGCGTTTTAGTCAAAAGGTTTTGTTGACTTAAATGGTACTTCAAAAGATATGTCTCTTTTTACTAAAATATTAGAAGATTCATGGAAGCTCCAGGTTCTTTTTAGGTTTTCTAATAAAGTTCCACGGAGTTGAATATAAGGGCCGTTGATTTTCAACAAGTTCAATCAATTACGTCATTCAATAAACTTATAGTCAAAGACTAGGTCTTCCTTTCCAAGTTAATCCCATAATGATTCCTTAACAGGTTAATGATAACAATTCAATTCCCTCCCTTACAGCACATTTTCTTAATGTACAAAACATAAAAGGAACTAAGAAAGACCAGGAAATAAAAGGAAGGAAGGAAATTATGATAACTGATAATTCCCTAAAAATAAAAGGCTTTATAGTTGTATTATGAGTAAGTACAAACTAGCAGTAGATATGATAATCCAATAGTAAAAGAACTTCAAAGCACACTTAAATCCATAAATTTAAGGCTTCTTTTACCTTAAAACAAATTAACAAAATATATAAAAACAAATGCTAAAGAAACTTAGGTCTACTAAATTGATATAAAATGGTTTAAATTATATCTTGCAACATCCCTCCTAGCTCCCGTGCCTCCTACGTTTCTCACGACTAATATCTTAAAACTATTCTCACCGTACCCACAATTAAAGCACACATGGTGGCCATGAAAACTAAATTAATAATTTGGCAGGGAATGAAATCTTCAAACCTCTTGAAGGTGACCTGCAAACAAACCATATATTACAAAACCCTAAATTTTGTCATATTAGATTGCATTTTTATACCCTTCACGTTTAATTTCAAAATAATAAGATTACTTATATGTGAGGAAGAGAGGTTATTTTGTCTTTTAGCTTAAGCCGAAAAGTGAAAACCCTAAATTTTGTTTGAGAGGAAGCCGAAAAGTGAAAACCCTAAATTTTGTTTGCAAACTCTTTTATCGTTTTTTTTTTTTCATCTCTTACGGCGCTCTTTCCTTCTTTCATCTCTCTCGTAGAGCACGGCCTTCGTCCCTTTTATTGGCAGGTTCGACAATGGCGCAGTGGCAGGGTGCAATGACGGTTGCTGCCAGCGGTGCTGAGGAGGTGTGGCGGTAGTGGGTAGCCGGCGACGGTGAAGATTGGGGGGAGGGAGAACGTTGAAAATGGGCATAGAAGAAAAAGATGAAAAGCGGTGTGGAGTTTGATGTGGTTCCTTTTTTTACAATCTATTTATGATAATTTAAAAGTTTACAATACCATACTAGCCAAACGAAATATTATTCGATATTTAGAATTGATTTAGTAGTATTTTTCAGTCAGTATGATACGAGAAAATCGTATCTTTGGCCTCGTTTCTTCTTTGGTTTTCCACGATTCGTTAATTATAAATAGTTACTAGCAACAAGAAGTAGGTCTAGTAATACAAACTTTGCTCTTAAAAATAAAATAGAAACAACATACGATATGATTCGTATATACGGAGACCAACCCATTTATAGATATTATAGAGACGGGTTGGATCTCACCTAAAGATGTGGATGAAAACTAAGTTGAAACCAGTTAACAGGAAGATGATTTGATCCGTATAGATACAGTCTTAGGTGTCTTTATCTTTTCTTGCGTTGGATGAGTAGTTTTTCAAATAGAAGTTCAGGAACAAGACCAGGAGAATAATGAAGAAGACTGCATCGAAGCAACAACCCCAGAAACCAGAGCAGCCCTCTCCGGCCAGGTGGTAGTAGACCATGAAGGGTATAATTATGATGCCGGAGATGAACTGCATAATCTGACAATCCGTGACCCTTTGCTTCCATCTTGGACGTGACCCTAATGCACACAGAATGTAGTAGTAGTACATTATCACATGCACAGAGGCGTTTGTGATGATCACCGCCGGGAACATAGACTGCGAGGTGTTCAACCATATGTAACACATTATCGTTACAGTTGCATGGTGGAAGACATGGAGGAAAGTGAGCCTTCTCTTGGAGTTGCTCAGTACGATCAAAAGGGTGTCCATGAATTCGTAGATCTTGGACATATAGAAGACGTAGGCCCAGAAGAAGAGAGGGCCCGTGGGCGAGGTGTTGATCGGGAGACAGATGATGTAATCCAATGTCGGAGCATGGAAGAAGATGGAGAGAAAGCAACCTAGGACCATGAGGGAGGACAAGGATAAGAGGAGCAAACTATGGAGGACTTTGATTGGTCTAAGCAAGTGAGGACCGGCGAAGGGAAGAGAGACGCGAGAGAGGAGGAAGGTGAGTGAAAGGTAGGAGACGACGACTGAGACAACGAAGAACAGAGAGGAGCCAAAATTGTGACCTTGTTTCCATGAAAAGTTGAGGATTTTCGGTTGGCTAACAAGCAAATATTCGAGTTTTGAGAAGAAGGGGTTGCTCTTCAGCTGGTTCTCTACAAAATGCTTGGTGGTAGAGAAAAAGGACTCCATGGGACAGTGAAGAACTTGAGCTTGAGATTGGAAGTGAGGAGAAGAGGAATGGAACTCGAGTATATATGTAAACGGAGGTTGGGTTGAGCTTTCGATGCGCAGCATTATTTTAATCTATTGAATCAATGGGGAATTTGTAAATTTGTGGTTCCGCTTTGCTCACTCGAAAACGACTGGTTGTGATAAAGGCAAGAATTACAAGACAAACAAATCCCAGCCATATGATCATCAGAAAGAATAGAGAGGCACATATATATAAGTGCATCAGAAAGAATAGAGAGGCACATATAACTGCATTATTGAACGTAGTAACCTCCTATACCAATAATCTAAGCGTTTTTGTCAAAAGATTTAGTTATAGCAGTGTCTCATGAAAAGTTGAGGATTTTGGGTTGGCTTACAACCAAATAGTCGAGTTTTGAGAGGAAGGGGTTGCTCTTCAGCTGGTTCTCTAACAAATGCTTGGTGGTAGAGAAAATGTACTCCATGGGACAGTGAAGGGCTTGAGCTTGAGATTGGAAGTGTGAGACTAATTAAGGACAAGCAAAGGAGGAGAGTGTAGCCATATTAGTGTTTTTTAGTGGATATAAAGTGTGGATGTGAAATGGAATTAGATTCTCTACTCTTCATCACAATTTTCTTGGGTTGACTGCTTAAAATTGGGTAGTTTTACCTTCTCGAAGGTTGAGAAATTGGTATACCGATTAGCTCGTCCAATTTTGTATTTTGGCATAGGTGGTACTATTTTTACACTTATAGAGTGTCTTTTTCTGTCTATCCTTTTAGAGGATATTTCTGAGATTTACTTAAATTATTTTATGTTTCGTTTTATCTATTCCTTTCATTCAAAGAAAACACTCGCGTACAAGTGTTTTTTAGTTTTATTTATCCCCCAGATAAAGTCTAACCAATAAACTGCGTTTTCGTCGAAAGGTTTTGTTAACTTGGATGTAAACGGTGCTTCATGTCAAACCAAGTGTTGGCAAATTTTTATGTCAAATCATTAAATAAGATTTTAAAAAAAAGATAGGTAGGTAACCTGCCTACGATTTTTCAAGAGATACCTGCACAGAACATATTTTTCTGAACTAAATAATTCAATTCCCAAAAGAACAAATAATAACTTATTAATTGAAACCGACTTGCCCTCGGCAACATAACTTCACTTCAGAAGATTTGTTTAACTTCACTTTAGAATATTTGTTTGTTTTTTTTTTCTTTTTCTGTCGCTCATGAGATGTTTGAAGAAGGACTTATTTATAAGAAGGCATCTTTAAATCATTCATATTTGGATTAATCTTTGTTCAAGTTAGATAAGTTTTTTGTGGGAGGTAAAGTTCTGACTTTAAATTTTAAACAGCTACATACATAAGAGGGATTGAAATCTGCAACCTCACTTAAATTAAAAAAATCCCTTACCAATTCACCACACTCTAAAATTAAAATTTGTTTGTTTTTAACCAAATATTCGAAGCTTCACGGAAACTCCAAGTTTTTTTAAGGTTTACAAACAAAGTTCCACTGAGATGACTATAATGACCGTTGATTTTCAGCAAGCACAATCAATTAAGTCATTTTATAATGTTATAGTCTAAAATAATGAACTGTCTCAATTCATGCTAACTAAAAGTTAAATTTACCCATAATGATTCCTTAACGAGTTAATGATAACAAAACTAATAAGTATAAAAATTTAATTCCCTCCCTTACAGCACATTTTTCTTAATGTACAAAACATAAAAGGAACTATGAAAGCCTAGGAAATAAGAGGAGGAAGGAAATTATATACTTCCCTAAAAATAAAAGGCTTTATAGTTGTATGATGAATAATTACAAACTAGCAGTAGGTATCATAATCCAATATTAAATGAACTTCAAAACACACTTAAATCCTTAATTTAAGGGCTTCTTTTACCTTAAAACATAACCAAAACCCAACGAAATATATAAAAACAAATGCTAAAGAAACTTAGGGCTACTACATTGATATAAAATGGCTTATCTATATGTCTATTAGATATTCATCCTGCTCAATTTCAAATCATAAGCTTATTAGCCTCTAAATATGACACATGTTTCAATATAAGAGGGTTATCCATCTCTTGTCTTCTCCTTGATATGAGAAATTTCAGTATCCACCACATCTTTAAAGAAATAATTATCATCTTTGTCGTCTTATTATCTTATAGCTATACATATCTAAAGACATACTTCCTCATCTCCTACCCTTATGATTAAGTTCTTATTATGGAAATATATAATAACTTTAGCTATAGCTAGGAAGGTCCTCCAAAGATCAAGAAAGCCTTTAAATCAACCCCCATATAAAAATTCACAAAAACAATAGCAACAATCAACTTGTAAAGCTTAACCAAAATGTCTTTTCTAATGCCGTTTGGATATTTAGTAGGCCTATCCACTAATTGATTACTTATTCTAGTTAGTTTAGGTTCACCTAACCGTAACTTTTGTTATGTTCTTAGGATACTTAACTAACCTTTCATACAATTTGATTTGTGCGTAATTTTTGAACAATACTAAAGATTAACTAGGATAGTGTACCTTTCATTCTTACATATTAGTCTAGTGAGTATGAGTATCATTCTTACAAGGTCTACAATTACTGGTACTAAATATCTTCATATTATCTAATCAAACAAAGAGAATGATATATTTAAAGGCATGGTTAACTAAACTAAAATTACCAATTCAAAATAACAAAAACAAAGCATCAAAGAAACTCAAGCAACCAATTGATAAACAAGACACATACGTAAATTTGGCTGATACAAAATTCTAAGTTTTAAAACCAATTCCTCGAACTTTCATCCCTAATAGAACTTTCATGGAACATTAGATTTCTGAAGCTAACCCATTTTATCTTTGTCTTATTAGAACATTAGATAGTCACTCTTTCTTTCTTTCTTCGACACCTTCAGAGACCTCTCCCGCACTCACCTTCTATTCTTCATCTTTCGTCTGTTTTTGTTGATTTTGAGTATAGTTTGGTGGAGTACAGGTGATTTCCATAAAGACTTTTGACCCAGCTCCTTGTTATTCGAAGAACCCTCCACTTCAATTGAGATTTTTACCCAAAAAGCAAACGTGAGATAGCGATCTTCTGATATTGAATAATTGACCCAACCATTTCTTAATTGAAGAGCCCTCCACTTCAGTTAAGATTTTTCAAACATGAGACAACGATGTTCTGGAGTTATTCTATTCCATCATTTTCCTTCTTAACGCACTCTATTGGTATAGGATGACTTTATCTGGTGGATATATCATTCATCAAGTCAGATTAACAAAAAAGGTAGGACTAAAACGCAGTTTATTGGTAACTAAAAAACACACTCGTATTCGAGTGTGTGAATCGCGTCCACAGCTTTACAAAGCATCCCCTGTGATTCAATAGACTAAAATATGGCCCTGAATTGGACTGCTCTTGGGGCGAGCCGACCCGGCCCGGCATAGGGATATGGTGGCCCGTGGCCCAATGGGTCAGGATAGGTCAACCCATGACTCAGCTTATGATCCGGTCCGTTATATCTTTTTTTTAAAAAATTTCAAAACGGCGTCACTTTAGAAGTAACGATCGAAATGGACCGATCAACTCGAGTCAAATTCAAGCCGGACCCTTTTTAACATCTCTAGCAACTTTGCCTACACTTCATGAAGTTTCTCAAGTTTGAAAAATATATTTTACATTCACTAAATACCTTTAGAAAAAAAAAAGTAATTATAGCCGGCCCTTTTCAACATCTCTAGCAACTTTGCCTACACTTCATGAAGTTTCTCAAGTTTGAAAAGCATATTTTACATTCACTAAATAACTTTAGAAAAAAA
>JAOTAZ010077638.1:0-13733 GCA_025629785.1 Erythroxylum oxycarpum | reverse complement strand
CATGAATAATTTCGGGTATGATTGGAGTGAGTTGTGATTTCTTGGGAATGTTGTGAAATTTTTTTAATTTATTTATATTGGAAATTCTATTGGTTAGTAGAATTTTTTATATTTGTGAATTTTGGTGAAATTAAGATTTATTTTCAGAATTTATAAAGTATTATGGAAAATAAAAAAAAAAGAAATCAAAAGAAGTTTCGAGATAGTTAGATTGTAAAGATGGGAGTTTAAGGGAGTTAGTTTCAAAAGAAACTAAGTTAGAGCTTAGGTATTAGGAAAGTGACAAGAGTCACTTAGTTAAGTTGCTTTTATAATTTGTTAGAAGTAAGTTTGAGTTATTTGAGAGTTAAAAAGGGGTTTGTTATTTCCTAAGTTCATTCCTTATTATCACTTTCTTCGAATTTTCTTCAAACACACAGGTTTTTCCATCAAAATCCTTCCAAGGGATTTTTTGTCCCTTTTTCTTAAACCAATCCCACCTTGCTATTATCTATTATGTCCTAAGGAAAACTAGAAGTTGGTTATTTTTCTCAGAAAATACGTCATTTTGCATAGAATTAGGGCTTGAAGATGGTTGAAGCTTTTGGAGTTTTCAACAAGTAAGTAGTGAATAAATTTGTTAGGATTATGGATTTTTGAAATAAATTGATGAATTTATAGTTAGTTGCATGGATCATGGCATTTACGTATATATGTTTATGAATACTATGTTAATGGATGAAAAATTTGTTCATAGTGTTAATTTAGTTTTTGATGGATTGTTAGTGATCAGGTGTTATGGAAATGGTTTTTGGAGTTGAAATAACAATGAAATGATGTATAGGATTAGTGTAGAAAATTAGATATAAAAAACTGAAACATGCTCTGTTCTTTATTGTGTATGCATGAAAATATATAAGTGTATACATGAGTTGATGAATTCTTTAAAGATAATCAAGAAAATGGTTTTTGAGTTGAACAATAGTTGTAAAATGATGGTCTGAGATGGGAATGAGTGTTTGAATGGAAGTTGAGAAGAAACATGGAGATTGAGAATGGAAGTTGGAAATGTAGAAAGTTGACAGAGCATGAATAGGTTGAATATGAAATTTTAGCTTTTGATGATTTTTTATTTAAACTTGTATATTAGGAGTGGTATGAATTTATTGTGAATGAGTTGATTAAAATGGAGTAGAAAAACTAGAAATAAAAATTGAAGTGTTAGATTTGAAAAATGGAAGTCATCTAGAAATTTTTTGGGAATGAATAATATCAGTGTTGAATGTTTGATCTGAAACTTCTATGAATTTACTATACCGATCTGGATATATTTTGACAAAATGGTCTTCATTAAAGTTGTAGATCCATCATTATCATTACATTGGTGTAAAGTTTGTAAATTTTGGAGTTTTGGATCAAAAGTTGTGGAGGTTTGTGCATGACTTTTGAGGATAGCAAAAATACACCGTCGTGCTTATAATGAAAGGTGATTTGCACCCTAAGCAGGATCGTGCTTTTGGAATTTTCTCTTTTACTGAATAGTCTTGGTTCTTTTTACTATAACTTCTTCTCTAGACCTCCAAATAACTTGATTCTTGAACCATTAGACTCGTAAGATATTGGTATACATATCCACAAAAAATCATAGCCATATAAAATTAACTGAGAAAGATTGAGTGAAAAAAGCGGGACGGGTATAGTAAGTGTGCTCTTAAATAAAATGAATGGGTGTTATTCCACTGAACACCCTTCAGTATTTTGATTATATTTTGATCTATAGGATTCCAAATGAGATGATTTTTTATTTTGAGTAACCTAGAGATATAAGGCTACAAATTTTCTCAAGAAGTGGAATTATGATTCAGTTGCTAAGATCTTGAATATTTTGATGGAATTTGTCCATAGTACATTGCTCTTGAATGTGAACAACCAGATATTCTTTGAGGAATATCTTCCAAATTTCTGAACCAAATTGAGTGATTTTGGTGTCCATGGGAAGATAAGACATAGAGGAACACTTTTATAAAAGAGAGTTTGACCAAATTAGCTCATTTTCATCTTCTGATTGAATGTGAAAAGTAGACCCGAATGGGGTGTCATAGAAAAATATGAAGTGATTTAGTGAGAAATGAATTGTGATTTTAATGGTTTTAGTGAGGCATAAACCTAGGTATAAATTATAATTAGATGAGTTTTAGGTATGAGAATGATTTAGTGATTGAATTGATGGTAAGATACCAGGGATTGTCATGAACATGCATTGTACATATTTCATTTCATTCATGTGCATTATTACACTTATGATTGTACAAATTGTCTATATTGTTTGATATAGAGGAGCAACTGGAACGTCAACCTCTAGACGTTGCTGGAACTTCCATGCATTAGTTTCAGGAGCAACTAGTGAGTAACCTAGATGGTTTCTCTCAATTATTGTTTGCTTAAATTATAATTTGAGCAATAAATGAATGTGTTTGATTGTTGATATCCGGACATAAGGTCTAAGGATTGTGAAATGTGGAATGCTTATTGAAGTGTTGCTTGAATGTTTGTGAAGACCTTTGTGCTTTATAATGTGATTGATTATAGTACATGAATTCCATTCATGAATGCACAATCAAATAATGACAGTTGTGACCAGAGTAGCCACCGATTAGAGCTTAATGTTCAACGTGTGAAAAAAGCCTTAAGCTTAGACAGTGATTAAGAGCCTAAGGCTCACTATGTAAAATGAGCCCTGTATTCTCATCAGATAAGGGACAGTTCATGCACTCGATCATAACGATATAAAAATTGAAAAGTGTCTCATGAACATTCATATGCATTTTTATCAAGTATGTTTGATTTATTGAAATGCAAAATTTGCCTATGCTTAAGTAAAAAGTGATATCTATGTAAAATGCAATAAGTGATTATATGTTATGTGAAATGATGTGTTGCATGAATTGAGTTAACCATCGATGGTGGTTACCTCATTGAGTTCGCAAAACTCACAAAATTACAACGTTGTCTTTTCAGGACCGAGAGGCGACTCTAGCTTCTAAGAGGCTCTACCAGCAACTATATTGTGATTGGCAAGAGAAGTCATTGCTCAAAGGTTGGTTATTTGGGATTTTTGGACAGATTAGTTAGACTTTGAATATTTTCCTCTTTCATATAGTACTTTTGTTTTAGGTTTTAATGATGTACATGTAGTAAAGGTTGAAAGATACAATGTAGACTTTCAGTTATGTGCAATGAAATGAGGAAAGGTTGGTTTTTAAAATATTGTGATTTTTTTATGATGCCTTATAAGTGAATTATGATATGATACCATGTGAAGTGAACGTAGCTTGCCTTTATCGTAGGATATGTACCAGAATGACCTCTGACTGTCCCGATGTGTACCCTGCGGTAAGGGGGCGCTACAACTATAGTATGAAAACTAGAGTAAGGTAAGCCCTTTTATCAATTCACACCTTATGCCTACGTTACTAGAAAGGTTCCTTGTTAATACCGAAGTCAAAGCTCGAATAAGTAGGGGGCAATCAAATGATGCACCCATAGAAATAGCCTTAGTAGTGCCAAGATACAAACCTGCATAAGATAGTGAAGATCAATATGTTTTTCTTATACATTCCTCAGGTATCTTTGACATTAAGTCTTTAATAGAACTACTAAATAAAATATGAGAAAGAAATAAAGGAGACAAGGAGATATGGAATAAGGATGTGCCACCTAAAGTAGATTTCCTAGTCTAGTTAATAACTAAGAGGAAAATCAAAATAGTTGATAACTTGGAGTACATGAATAACTGGAACCTCAAGATCATTTTTTATTTTAATGCATGTTTTCTAAGGAAATATGGGAGAGCTTAATAAATAGAATCACTAAACAACAATAGGATAAACTTTCAGAAGCACTAACTTAGATGGTTGTAGATAAATTTATAACTAAAGAGGAAAAAGTAATGTTATTGACAACTATAGGGTGTTATATATAAACATATAGAAGAAGAGAAATAAAAGATGTTTTAGAGGGATTACAAGATGTTTTAGAGGTATAGAGAAACTAAGCAATTAGGTGTTGAAGGAAACATAAATATGGGTGAGAGAAATATTACACTATAAAGGAGAACATGGCTATAACATAACTATGGTTTTTTTTAGGGTAAATAAAAGAGAGACTGAATCTTGTATTCAAAGAAGTACTGAAACACTAGAATTATAATAGAAAGGTTGTGAAATCCTTAGAATGAACAATTAAATTTTAACAAGAGTCGTACTTTCCATAAGTTGTCTTTGTAACATCATTATTTAATTAATGATTATACCTTTATTTCTTAATATTTTTATGTTTATTATATTTAAAGACTTCTATTATCTATGTAATTTGGCATGACAAGAAATGAGATAAAAAG
Source organism: Erythroxylum oxycarpum (assembly GCA_025629785.1). Classification (NCBI taxonomy): domain Eukaryota; kingdom Viridiplantae; phylum Streptophyta; class Magnoliopsida; order Malpighiales; family Erythroxylaceae; genus Erythroxylum; species Erythroxylum oxycarpum. The sequence goes on along the minus strand of JAOTAZ010077638.1, from coordinate 9,355 downwards.
TTATGGTTATCACAGAGCACTTATATACCTGGAAAGGCTACTCGAGATAGTATCTTAATTCTCCAAGAGATAATAAGAAGCTATGCAAAGAAGAATGGTGAGCCAATTTTTATATTAAAATTCATCATAAAAAAGCCTACGATTTTGTAGATTAGGGCTTTGTCACTAATATTCTAACAATTGTGGATTTTCTAGTGAATTTTATCCAATAAATCACACAAAATATCTCCCCTCCACATTTCAACATCCTTATAAATGGTTAACTTTTAAACATTTTTAGAAGCAGTAAAGGAATCAAGCAGGGTGACCTTATATCAATTTACCTCTTGTTTTGAAGATGGAGATCTTTCGTAAACTAGTCCATAAGGTGGTGAAGAGTATCAAGGGACTTTAAATGTCATTCCAAATGTAGAAGGGTTATATTATCTCATCTTTTCTTTGTTAATGGCTTTATTTTGCTTTTCGTTGATCCTACTTCTATTTGGGCTTTCATGAAAGCAATTAAAATTTTTAGTAGGATGTCTAGTTTTCAAGTCAACTGATCCAAAAGTAGATTATTCTTATCCTAAAAAGTTGTTAATCTAATATTTAAAAGCTTCCAATGATCTGTTTTAGCTTTACTATTCAAATTATAATTTTAAACCTATGGACTACACCTACCTAATTGATAAGATTAATCTCATAATTGCTTTGTGGAGTTTTAGAAGCCTATGAACTCTTTTAGCGTATACTAGGTAGCTTACATTCCTTTCCCTATGAAGGTTATCAATGAAATTGATATCATTTTTAACAGGTTTCTATAGACTGGGAGTAAAGTTAACCCTTGTAAGGTGAAGATGAGATAGGGGATGTTTGTTCACCAAAAATTCAAGGTAGTCTCAATATAATTTCTCTCAAAACATTCAACACTATGTTACCTTCCAAAAGGCTACTAAGACTCCCTACTGAGAAGGAGGATTTATGTTATAGATGGATCCACATCATCTATTTTACTAAAAACAAGAACTTGTGGAGCTTGAACTTGGATAAACTGTCCTCCACCACTATGAAATTTGTTCTTAAGCTAATGGGAAGCTTGAGACCTCACTTCATCAATCTCATTGGTAATGGGGAAAATACTTCCTTTTGGTTTAATAGTTAGCTTTCAGTAGGACCGTTGGAAGGTTTGAATAAAGTTGTTGCTTTAAAATCTTTCATACAACAAGAAATAGTAGCTCAAGCTCTTACAATAAAGGATCTAATCAGATGTGCTCCATTCCCAACTTTCCTAAAGACTAAAATCTTGCAAACTTATTTTAACTTAGATAATGATATTGTCATATGGAAACTCACCACAAATGGGGGGTTCATTAATCAGTCTTACAGGAAAATATTTGTTAGTAGTTTGCCAATCCCTTACTGGACAAACATAGTCTGGTCGACTAACCATCAACCTCAAGCTTCTACATTCCTTTGGGTTACAATGTTAAACAAACTACCTAATGTTGACAAGATTCCAGGGTTTACTCATCTTACCAATTAGTGTCGTCTCTGCTGAAGTGATGAGGAAACATCATACCATCTCTATTTTAAGTGCAACTATACCAGTAATAATTAGAAATCATTGATGTTGAAGTGCTTGATAAGGAAATTTCTAGAGGATATAAGCCAAATTAAGCTTTGGTACACGATAGGTGTTCAATGCATCGTATTTTAGGGTATAGTTTGATATGTTTTTAGCCATTTATTCAATTGTTTGGTATGTGTTTAAGGTAGAATTGTGTTAGTTGTGATTTATTTGTGTTTTAAGTGTTTTATGGGTGATTCGAATCCTTCTTGTTCTTACCCTTGGAGGTTAAATCAAAATATTTAGTTCCAAGGATTACAATGTGATTGAACCCAAGTTTACATTATTAATTAGCTGCATTTTCATAATTTTTAAAGTAATTTTTCACTCCTAATTGATGATTTTTGTGCTTAAACTGGTTCCCTATAGTGAACTCATATGAATTGCAATTTGTTAGTTAAATTGTTGCAAATTGATATTAATTGCATCTTAATTTTTCTAAGAAAAATTGATACTGAAAATTGCTATTTTATTTTGTAGGAAAACAAGGGAGTTAACTCATCAAAAAGTCGACAAGACGTGAGCCTTCTAACACGTCGAGGTGCATCCAACAAAAGACACGTCGTGACGTACACCAATTCCTACGTTGCGGTGCATCAATAGTCATCAGTACAACGCGACGTCCAATAATTTATATGTCGCGGCGAGCATGCAAGAGCCGCATGTCATGATGTCCATTAATTGTCTCGTCGCGATGTGCAGACGGATACTTGGGCTGTAAATAGAAAATTATCTCACTCTTCCGACCGACTCCGCTCTCCACTTTAAATATTTTCCAAATTAGGCCATCATCCACCGTCGACATTTCATCATCATGTACACCGCAGGATCATCTTCACCATGGATGCCGTCAGAGTTACAATAGTGTTGAGGATGATGACCGTCATGCGTGGCTAGGCGTTCGGACCTCTTGAAGATGTAGCATCGGCTTGAGTTCGCGAGCTTCAAAGGGGAGTAATCATTCATTGTCTGAAGTTTAGTTATATTTTTGTAATACTCTAAGTTAGGGTTTACACTGATATGATTAAATTAGCTTGATTAGAGTTTAATCGGGCATTGAAAAATGATTTGTGCTACGGATTTGTTTATGTAGAACTTTGATGATAAATATATGAGGTCTCATTTATGTCTTTTGGTGATTGCGTTAATCCTTATTATCTGCCTAGTTGTGTTTGATATAGGTTATTATGTTTGATCCAATTGACCACTTGCATTAACTCATCCATTTCACACACTAAGGTTTTTAACAAGGATTTAAATAGTGAAGTTCATTAATTAAATCCTTGGACTTAAAGGGTCCTTTACGGTTGATTCTTCGAAAACTTAGTGGAATTTATCCCCGAAAAATTGTTTTGAACCGTGATAGCCTAAGCTTATTTTCAAAAGGACTCTATCCAATTTGATTATAGTTTGAATTTTTGTTGATCTCAAATTCCCCAAAATCCAAAAAGATAATTTTTATTCCATTCTCTTTAATTAAGTTATTTTACTCAATTTTGACAAACTCGCAAAACCCCCCTTCTTTTATCAACTTCAATTGCAATTTTGACTTATAGGCTAGCTTTAACCTTTTCTGTCAGTTTAGATTTCGAGAGATGACCCGAGGTTACAACTTATACTAAAATCTTGGAATTATTATTTTTGACCGATTTCCAAGGATCAATTCCAGGATTGAATGACGAGTCGTGATCAAATTGGCGCCATTGCCGAGGAACCAAGAAATTGGTTTTCCATAGGTTAGCCAAAGTCATTCTTCTTGTCGTTGATAATAGGAACCTTTGTTTTTACTTTTCATTTTTTATAGTTTGAATTTCATGCTTGTCGATAGTATAGGTTTTGATTTTTTTTGCACAAACATACTTGCATACTTTTACTTTTCATACATAGCAATCATATACACTTTCATACATACATCCATACTTTCATACACTGGCATCCATCACATATCACTTTTTGCTTGATTGTGTGTATTTGTGAATCAATTTTGCTTTAGCTTCAAATTTATGTCTTTGTGAATTGCTCTTGCGCATGCCCAAAAGACTTAGGCTCGTTCATTTCCAACCTGAAATAGAAAGACATTTTAGGAAGCTTAAGAAAGAAAGGAAAGAACAAGAGAGACTGACAATAGTTGAGCAACAAGAGAACGTCATGGCAGAACACCAGAACTTTCCTGTTAACTAACCTAGGAGTGGGGATCATGGATTAAATGGAGAGCATGAAAGAGTAGGCGATAATAACGACAACCATAGACGTAGGATGATTAGGGAAGCCACTACATTAGATGTTGACTGTGATCCCTTTATTGCGGCTTGCCCTAACTTCAACATGAACTTAGAAGTCAAAGGTTTGCCGATAAACTCCCTCCCTAAATTTCACGGTTTTGCAGGAGAGGATCCTTACATGCACCTACAAGCACTTTCAATGATTTTTCAAAGTATGAAACTGCTAGGAGCACATTTGGATCAAGTTCTCTGGAAGGTTTTTCACTTATCGCTAGAAGGAAAAGCACGGGGGTGGTACATGAGCCTCTCGAGGCATGTGGCTAATGCCTACCATAGCTGGGCAAACTTGCGAAAAGCCTTTCTAGAAAAGTATTTTCCCGCCTCCAGGACGTCATCAATGAGGAAGGAGATATATTCAGCGAAACAAAACTGTAATGAGTCCCTGTACGACTAATGGAACTATTTCCAAGACCTACTTTCAAGATGCCCCCATCAAAAAATTCCTGATGAGCAATTGGTGCAATATTTTTATGATGGGGTAAAGAATCGAGCAAAAGGCCTTTTGGACGCAACATCAGGAGGATCCTTGATTGAACTTACCGCGTCAGAAGCTTTTGATCTTATGATGGCTCTAAACCACCAGCAATACAGTGTCCGTGATTCTAGAGGAGTATGAAGTGGGAGCCTTAAAGGCTCAAGCAAAAAGGATGGAGAGTCTTGAATCGAAAGTGGATTCCCTAGAATATAGGATAACCTCACAACTATCTTTTATCATTTTTGAACTTAAGAACCTGAACGTGCATCGCCCATCTTCTTCAATGGATCTCACCGCACCTAGTTGTGAAACTTGTGGGTTGGTGGTGCACATATCAAGCGTATGTCCTGGAAGATATGAGGAAATGTCGGCAATATATCCAGGAAGACAAAATAAAAAATGGGATCCGTACTCCAATACCTACAACTAGGGGTGGAAAGCACACCCAAGGTTTAGTTGGAGAAATGATGAGGGTAGAGCACCGAACTGATTTCAACAAGAAAGTTGAGCTGGATCATCTAATAACCAGTTCCCCGATCAACAAGCTTTGACGGTGCCTACAAAAGAAGACACGAACCAGTTGCTGCATAGCATGATGACTCTAATGAAGGAAGAGAGGAATTCAAATGCCAACTAATTCAGTGCAATTGTAAACTTAATCCAACAAGATTCGTCTAAGACTGCTGCTCGATTTAATGCTTTAGAGAAGAGAATGGAACAATGGGACGCCAAAACCGAAAACATAAACACATATGTCACTCAGTTGTCCAACAACTTGAGTGAGAATCCAGCATGGAGTAGTGGGACAATTCCTTCAAACACCGTGATGAATCCAAAGAGCCTGAATGCTATAGCTTTGAGAAGCGGAAAGTAGGTGAAGTTTTACATTCCAGAGGAGGAAGCATGCACTGAGGAAATTGAGTTTGAAATAGCACCTCAATTTAAGGAGAAGACAATAAGATCGAAAAGTGTCAGGGAGGAAAATCTGTTGAAAGAGAAGAAATCAACATCAAAGGAAAAAGGAACTCCTCCAAGAAGTTCAGAAGAAAAAGCTGAGAATGAAAAGTCAAGTGAACACGGGGCCACAGATAAGGAGGTAAATCTGAGAGATCTTCCTTTTCCAAATTCTTATCTAATGAGCAAGAAGATGAATGAGCTCAAACATGAGAAGGACATCATTGATTTATTTCGAAAGGTGGAGGTAAACGTCCCCTTACTGGATCTAGTTAAACGAGTCCCAGCCTATGCCAAATACTTGAAGGAACTGTGTACGAACAAAAGAAAGTTTAGGCCGAATGAGAGAGTGCAAGTGAGCTCCAATGTGTCCGCTCTATTCAAACCCCAAATCCCGGTGAAATGTCAGGAACCCGAATCTTTCACCATTCCTTGCATCATAGGAAAGGTGACTATAGGAAGAGTATTGTTGGATCTAGGGCAGCCATAAATGTGATGCCAAAATCAGTCTATGAAGCCTTAGGCGTAAAAAGTCTAAAACCTACTTCGCTAGTTTTACAGTTGGTTGATAGATATTTTAGGCATCCCGTGGGTATAATAGAAGACATTCTTGTTCAGGTAAAGGGTTTAGTGTTTCCTACTGATTTTTATGTGCTTGAAATGTCTACTGAAGTTGTGCAGGATACATCATTGATTCTCGGACGACCCTTCCTGCGGACAACTAGCATGATGATAAGCATGAAGGAAGGTAAGATAACCATGGAGGTTGGCGACCAACAGGTGAGCTTCAACATGTATGAAGCCATGAAACACCCCCATGAGGATTACTTACTCCTTGCAGTTAACACGCTTGATATAGTTGTTGATGATGCATGCACTGAATTTGAACAACATATGAATCCTCTAACTTATGATCCCTTTGGAGGAATTTTTTCTAATAATGTTGCAGGAGAACCTTTGAGTATGGGCGTGGGCACAGAGCTATAAGGAACTCAAGCTGCTGAGATGAAGCTTGCATACAGGCCGAACGTCCAACTCGAGCTGAAGGAACCACCGTGAGCACCAGGTTGTCTCTTCCTTTTCACTTTCAGTATAGTTGTGCAAATTGATTAAAAATAGCTTGAAATTGTTGTGCATGAGTATATTGACTAAGTGTGTTGGGGGGGGAGAGACTTAACCAGTAGGAATGGTTTAGCTAGGTAGGTTTTTAATTTAGTATTTTTTATAACTTTACTTTCCTTTTAAGCGTTGGACATTTTTGAATGGATGATACATGAGCTTGGTAGAAGAGATTAGTTAATATGAGCTTAATATGTTTGATTAATCATACAGGACTGCTAAGGATCCTTTAGGTTAAGTGTGTCTTTTTTTTAGGATCTTTCGCCACGACGTGGTATCACTCGCCATGACGTGACACGCCAATCTCGTTGACACGCCATGGCATGTCCCATTAGCTCATTGTGACAAGCAACAATTCTTTCATCACGGTGTGCATCATTTCCCACGTCGCGACGTGTAGTCAATTTCCTGTAAACCTAGAAGGAGAAATTCCTCTTTTACCCCTATTACACGGCGATCCTTCCTTTTGTCCACTGTCTGTTTCGTCATTTCTCCTACCATACTTTTCACCATCCTTCCCCTTCGCCGCTTTATCTTCCATTATGTCATTTCCTCCTTACGCCATGACTCCTCTCCTGTAGCTATTGTTTCTCGCTCTCACTTTCTACCTCCACCTTTATTTGTCGATCAGCCTCCGTTGTCTTCCTCTTCTCGCTTTCGATCTCTGTAAGTGTCTCATTTCCATTTTATTTCCCTTTTCGTTCGTGTTTAGCATCTTAGAATAGGGTTTTGCGGCGAACTCCATTCATCGCGATGTGTCTGTCAGTCGCCTCTCGTCGAGACGTGTGAATCAAATCATCGCAACGTGCATGGTTTTCACGCCTCACCGTGACGTCTCGTCGCGACGCATGATTTGCTCGTCGCTAGGTATGGTCATGGGACTTGTTTCGCTGCAGCGTTTACTCTTAGATCGCGGCGAGGAGACCAATTATGTTTCTTTTGTTTAATTGATTTTTCTGTGTCTTTTTTTCCCTGCAGGACAATGCCTCGTACTAAGAATGCAAGCAGGGCCGACCGCCCCTCTTCCCCATCATATGTTCTCCCTTCTTCCAGCTCCCTCGACCTGTCCTCTGACTGTTCCACCTCACCACACCCCGCTCCATCTCACCACACCCCGCTCCATCCTCTGATTCTTTGAGGTTCTCCTCAGAGACTTCCCCATCTCCTCAGCCTTCCCACTCTTCCCATCAACCAGCCTCACCAACCCATTCCTCCTCCCTTCCGGTCGATTTGGAGTATATTGACCTGACTGCGAAAATCGAGGCCAGGGCATTACTCAAGAAACGACCTTTTCCCCTTACACCTCATAACAACCCTTTTGTTCGCCAGCTCGTCCAATCCCAACTTTCCGGCTTAGTGCAGCCTAGGTTCCTTAGTAATGCCACCTTTGTCCGCCAGTTCTATACCTTTGCTCGTCACTCCGGCACCCTCGAAATTAATTTTCGAGGTGTCAACATTCCTCGTGCTTTCATTCCCATTGCAATCCGGGAACATTTCCACCTTCCTCCCATCCGTTGCTGCCACTATGCCACACTTATCCACGACTACCTTTGGGACGATGTCCTTCGTACCCTCTGTCCAGCGGGTGCTGAATGGCATCAACCCAGGGTAGCTCAACGGTATATCCGGTGTGCTGACCTTCTCCCTGAGGCCCGTCCTTGGCTTCAATTCATTTGCAACAATGTTCTTCCTACTACCCACCTTGCATTCATCCCCAAGGAGCAGGCCCTTTACATTTACCTCCTAATGGTTGGCCGGTCGGTCGACCTTGCTCATGCTATCGTCTCCGCCCTTCGTTAATCTGTTCTTACTTCTAACCTCACTCATTCCCTCCTATTTTCTCACCTGATCATAGACGTGTTTCGGGCCTATCGAGTCCCAGAATATGCGACCGACCATACTTTCGAGCCCGCCCCCTCGTTCAAATACATCCGTCTCCGCACTCCCCGTCACCTCCAACCTCCTTCTCCTTCTCCTCCCCATACCCCTACATCTCCTCCGACCCCTCCTTCTCCGCCTCCTAAAGCTCCCTCGCCTCTTCGTTCCCCACCCGTTGTTGCTCCCCATTCCGAGGCATTGCCTCGCGAGAACGCTCCTCCTCCTTCTTCTTCTTCCGTTCCTTCCCCCTCCCACACTCTTGACCATCAAGTTGCTCTGCTTTGTGAGGATATTCGATGCATTGAGGCCTAGCTGGCGACTGACTGCCAGTTTCACCACCAGATGTACGCTTTGATTGCAGCTCACTTCCAGTTTCCTCTACCTTCGGCGACCCCTGAGTCCTCGACCGACCCTAACTCATCTGCAGCTGCCCCTCCGGATCCCCCTGCTGCTGATTCCCTGGCCTAGCGTTGACATTTTGTTGTTTCGTTTTCTTGTATTTTTCTTTTAATTGTATTTTTCTTTAGTTAGTTCTTTGGATCCTTAGTCATTTTTGTACTGGCATTGTTTACTATTAATGATCCATACCACATTTTTTCTCTTCTATCTCCTTGTGTCCTGTTACTTTTCTGCTTTCGTTGTTGTATTTTCATTGAGGACAATGAAAAGTTTAAATTTGGGGGAGTTGTTTCCCTGTCTATCTTTTTTATTGCATGACTGTTGACATTTTGTTTCTGCACATCGCGACGTACCACCTTTTCACAGATATGACATTTTTGCTGAACTCTTTTACTCAATTCAAACCTTCTCCACACTGGTCTTTTGTAACTGTTGTTTTCAAAGATTTTATAAGTTTCAAAGTGGTGTTTGAGTTTAGGAAAATACCTTCCATTCTTTTAACGATAGTTGGAGTTGGCAACAATTTTACTTTCAATGTTTTCAATACATAGTGAATGGAGGCATGCTAACAAAGTAGCACTTTAAGTTTTTGAGACTTGAGATTGTTCATTGAGATAATACCCTTGTTGGAAGGATATTTGA
>JAOTAZ010077608.1:0-13740 GCA_025629785.1 Erythroxylum oxycarpum | reverse complement strand
GAATGATTTAGCGCTATAATGTGAAATGATACGAACATGTGAAATAATGTGAAATGATATGAATATGTGTAATAATGGAAAATGTGAAATGATGTGAATTCTGTAAATTGTATGTGATATGTAATGAGTGAGCCATCGATGATGGTCACTCACTGAGTCCGCAAAACTCACACAAAATTTGCATATATTTTTCAAGATAAGAAGAATACCCCGTTAGACCAACGAGAGTGTACTTACAGCTTACAAGTGAAGAATAGGGGTCGGGATCAGTTCGCGTCTGCATTGCATGTCTTTAATATTGTATTGAATTGTATTTTTCACAACTGCTGTATAAATGTGTATTTTGAAATGACTAAAATGGTTGTAATTATGAAAGGGCCTAATTGGCCATATGAATTTTTTTGTAAATTCTACCATATGATTGAAAAAGGCTTATGCCCTATTTGATTATCGATTTCCGCATATATTGTTTTGTGTTTTGTAATGAAAAAAAAAAGCATGTCGATTTCTGATTGAGTGCTTTAGCACGCCACCCTCGTGGGGCACGGACTCGAATATCACTATCGATGTCGGGTTCGGATCGCGCGGGAGTGAGGTGCTACAGGTGTTATACTTGTTGTGCCCTTTTCCACTAACTTCGTTATTTTTTAGCACCTTTGAGCTAGAAATGAATTGTAATGTCTTTTTTTAAAGTTGTTTTTCCATCTTCTTTATCTTCCAAATGACTCCGATGTCTCTTCATTTGGACAAAGATTGAGAAAGTTATACTTAATTACGTGTTTTTCTTCTTCTCAAAATCGTTAACTATAAGACAATAAACTAAACTTAGGAAAGTACTTTTATAAAACATGTTATAAAAGTGTCAAATATTAAGTAATTTAATTCCAAATAACATATAAAATATGGACCTATTATTTAAAATCTCACTTTTGTCATCATATTATTCACGCTCTCAACTTTATGTAAAAGGGGATTTCAAATATGACAAAACAATAATGTTAGTATGACTAAATTCACAAATGAAGCAATCTAAAATATAATTGCCTAATATTGTTAATTTAAAAATGTTATTGAATACATTTTAGACTTTCAAAATTAAGGGTTGTTTTAATTTCTATTCATTAAAAATACAAAATGGAAGAAGTAACTTAAATTACTTCTGACAAAGGTATCTTTATAATTTATACATTTCTTTTTTTTTTGTCATATCCTTTTGCTATTAGTCTAATAATATTTTTAACAATGGTGTTTTATGTTTCTAATTTATTTATGAATACCAATTTGTATCAAGGCACAAATTTTTTTATGGAATTAATTAAATTCTACATTTAAGGTTTCATCTCCTACTCTAGATTTTATTTCAGAAAGAAATAAAATATTAAACAAAATTTTGAATTGCCATCTATTTATTACTTTTATTGAGATATCTCATAGAATGCAATATTTGAAAGTTCTCACTTATAAAAATCTTTTATTTATGGTTGATGTAGTAAAAACCATTTTAAATTGGAGTCATTCTGCATTTTTTGCAGAAGTCAGTTATTACTCCAGAAAATTTATCACATAATATGAATAGAACTAGAAAATAGAAAAATCATTTGACATTAACGAAAATAAAACTTGAAGATAGTTTTAGTCTTTAGAGGGGGGAAAAAATAATTGCTCTTGAAATCTGAATCGCAACCGTCTTCCAAGCATTTGATTTGACTCAGAACTAGAACGATGTAGAAAAGAAAGAAATGTGTTGAAACAAATCAAACACGGACCAATACTTTTTTTTTTTGGACAAAAATACCAATGAAATCAACGCAGAGAGAAAGGCTAAGCTAATTTGTTTTAATTTTAATTTACCAAGTAAAGTAAAAATAAAATTAATCCCATAATAGGTCGGGTTAATTAATAATAAGAGATTTTTTTAACTTAAGCGTTCGAACAATTTTTTATTATTTAAAACTTGAAGCTAAAGTTTTGTTTTCTATAAAAGACTTATTTGATTCAAGCAAAGATTAATTTAAAAATAAATAACTTAAAACTAATTTCTCGTAATTAAAACTCACCAAAATTAAATTACCTAGTAGAAAAAAGAAAAAGTCAAAACAAAATTTGGAGATCAATTTAATGTTTTATTAAAGGAAAGAAACCCGGGCCTCTTATCTTCTTGTGTCAGATTGTCTTCAACTGAACCTTATCTTCCACTGCCAACGGCCTACTCACAGAGTAAAGTGTCTACAAAGCTCAGAAATTTACAAGTGACAACACAAAGCAAATTCTTGAAGAATCTTCTCTTGACTAACTCCGAGATATCCGTCTTCGAAATGCTTCTCCACACTTGCATGCATACTCCACCTCTGCGTGTCCGCAATAACCACCTCTCTTTGTGTCCTTCTTTTTCTTCCCTCCCATTTGGGTCTCTAAAGTTCGAGCCTCACAAGCGCTCTTTCCGGGTGATACATTGTTTTCATGTTTCTTTGCTGTTTTATTAAATTTCTTCTGTTTTTGCATACTGTTCATTGCGTATTATAAGCTTCTTGATGAGCCATGTACTTGTAACGGAGAATATAAGGCAAAACGTGATGCGGTAAAGTTAATTTTTCAAGTGAATCTCATGATAATCTTATAACGGAGAATATAAGGCATAACAAGATAAGCTTCTTGGTGGCTTTGGAAGTCAATCTCAAAATCCAAAACTGAATTAAAATAGCGATGTTTTAGTGAATGGGAGGATGGGAAACATAAATTCAGAATTATTTATTTTAAATGGAAAGCACTGTATAGAACATGACATATACCATTTTCCTGGATTTTGATATGGACATTGAGTGATGTGCAGAAGTATGCATGCAATTGCGTTTATTGTGTTTATATCGTATTGTCTTTCTAGGACATAGAAAGTTGAGCAGTAGCTAAAAAGACTAGAAGGTTTCTGTCACATTTCATTAAAGAAAAAAAGGAAGACAATGAAGGGAATGTTATGGTTTTTATTTTTCTGTTCAAGTCCTGATTTAGGAGAAGTCCTACAGTTGAAGTAAAGAGAAATATATAGAAAGCAGAAGGGAAGAAGCAAAAATTGGGAAAAAAAAAATGAAACAAGATTTAGAGAAGTCCTCCACATGATAAATGTGATGTGCTGAGAAGGAAACTCCCTTACTCTACTTTTAAGAGTTTAGACTGATTTCTATGTTAACTAGATAAGGAATTGAATAATTACTAGAAAAGGGAACTAAAGTATAAAGTAGAACTATTAAAACAATTTAAACTCTTAAGAAAAACCTTGCCAAGACTTCAATTCCAAGTAAGAAATAGATTACTTCCCAACATATGTTCGACCAAATATCTTATTAGATGATTGCACCATGGTAATTTTAGTTCAAAGTCAAGTAGGAATGGGACTCAAATGATCTGATTGAGTAGGAAAGCTAGAGAATATTCATCTTCTTAGCCTAGTTTTCCCTAAAATTTGTCATGCTTATAATCTACAAGAAGGATTAAAGTCTTGAATTCACCTAGTCCAATGCATTTTCCATTTAAACATGTTGCTGTTAAATCTTGCGAAAAAGAAATGTAAAAGAAGTTGAGGCATTGAAAAAGTTAATTGCACCTCGTTACTTGCTCAACTGTTAAATTTTTTGCATAAAGGAATGGGATCCGATAAAGCATGCACTTCTCCCTTTTCTAATAGTTTCCTTTTCTGTAGAGAATTAACGTTGTAGCCTTCTGGCCAGGTCTTCTTCCAATCAAATAATCTACCAGACCAGATCACTTCCAGAGAAAGTCATATGCTGAGTAGGTCATTTTGTTTTCTGCAGGTATATGTTCTGGCTATCCTTTTCGTCCAATGGTTACGGAGTCATTAAGTCAATCTATTATTTCTGCTTGCTCCTTTATGTTTTGAATGAATTTCACTATCAAAATTACTATCATGGATCTTTAGTCAGTACTAGTACCTACTTTAACACTGTTTAAGTTAATGTTTCTTAGTCTACCTTTCATGGTTTCTTTTTCTTGTATAGCTAAATTTGAGGTTTCATCTACATCTGATCTCACCTACTCACAGATTCATTTCCTTCTGGTGTTTTTGCTAGCAATTTTATTGCCAGTGAATGATCTCAATACATAATTTCCGCATAATCTTGACATTAGTTTACATGCTAATACCAAAGTACTTAGGTTTCCCTTCAATATTTTACAACACACATCTCCACCCTGCTGTCAAGCTTGAATTTGTGGTACATATGATAGAAGAGCCAGCCTAGTGCCTGATCTGCCTGCATCTAGATGGACACATTTAACCAGGCATTTTTTTTCATCTGGAAAAAGATGCCAATTTTCCATCTATACATGGAAAATAAGTGCAGGATTGTTGCGATAACACCCGAATTATGATAATTTTTTGGCCATGCACCTAGTTTTGGACTTAATACCAGTTAGGGAAAGGCCAACAAGTCCCCAGCTATACTAAATTTTGAGTGTTCAACTGACCATTTAAATCAAGAAAGCAATTTGACCCCTATTTAGCTGAACATTGCAGAAGTCATTGACATAGTGTAGTTGACAGTTTTTGTTGATCCAACTTTATTCTAGGAGTATTTGTCTGTGGTTTCAATTCTCAAATTCAATAGATTTCTTTTTATAATGTTTAAGGGACAATGTAAATGTTAGGTATCATGTTGTATATGTCAGTGAATTTTAAAGGATTATATGACACTTCTGCCAAAACCCACCCAGTTACTTACCTAGTTATCAAATCTTTTTACTCCAAGGAAATTTTATCCACCATCTTCTGTTAATTAGATGACAAGTTAGAAAGTTTAGTAATGTGATCAGGCCAAGAAAGTTTGGTAATGTGATCAGGTCACTGATAAGTTTAGTAATGTGATCAGGTCACTGATAAGTTTAGTAATGTGATCAGGTCACTAATTCCTGAACTTGTATCATTAGTTGCCAGTAAATGCAAAAGCAACTTTTGTAATATGTCAAATGATTTTTGTGTATTCCATACTATTCCTTGACTGAAACTTCTTCAATCATTGTTCCTATACTTGTTTCTTCATTCATTTCTTGTTAAATTGTGGACGAAGGCAGATACAGGAAAAGCGATTGCTCAAAAGACTACATGCTTCAAGAATTCTGAGAGTAATTTCTCTTTCTCACTTGTGATTTCACTTTATTAGAACCTGATTCTGTGACAAATATGTGAGATTATTATGCATAATATGAGCAGCATCTTCCTGTATGTAAAATACTTATGATATTATATCCATTCAATTTTAGATTTTATTTTGTTCTTCATACACATTTTTGGCCTGGAATTCATCGGAGTACTTCCAAACTGCTTTTATTGTAATCACTATTAGTCACCTGTGGTTCATAAACCCAAATTATAACCTTTCCAGTTCCAACATTTGGTGCTGTAATGCATTAAATCAGGATTTATGTATCTTGATGACTGAGATATGCAGATGATAACCTGGTACGGCTGTATGTCAATGAATCTATGGTCCTGTATGTCAATGGATATTTTTTGCTATGTCAATGGATATTTTTTGCTCTAGACTGAAAATGGGACACAGATTTGTGAGTAATTGTGGACTTTTAATTTCCTCCAAGTAGCAAGATATTTTTGATGATGTACAAGAAGGCCCAGGTTTCTTCATAGTTTAGGTCTAAAACTTGTCGCCTGCGTTTCTGTTTCAATTCTATGCATGAAACATTTTGGTTGGTTAAATCTTAAATAAAATATTGCTAAAAGAGTGGCAGCTAATTTTTGCTCAAACTACAGGAATCTCCATTCAGAAATTCTATTTCCATTATCATGTTGTTTTCCCTATTTGAAGCACTAGGGCTACTAAACAACATGTCTGTTGCACATTGGCATTGTCATATCCTGTGAATCAGTATCTTCTTCATGTAATGCATATTAATGCAATCAAATCATTCAATCACTAAAGTGGCTAAGTTTGATACTTGTTATCAAGAATACATTTTAGATCATTGTGCTGCAAACTTTTTCATACCTTTCATGAGTCGATGGGAAAAGATTGAATACAGTGTGATGAGATAAAATTGTTTTTCCATACCAAATCACCATCTCACCAGTATTCCTTACAGATCCTGTGTTGCTGTTTTGAGCCTGATTCACTTATTAACTCTTTAAAAATCATATATTGGAATATTCTTGCAGTGTACTTGAACAACCTTCTCAATATTGAGGACGTGCTGCTTTCAGAGAGACCTAAGATTTGGGTGTCTGCATTCTCATTAGGACTAGTTTCATTCATGGTTTCTTCACAAGTGGCACATGCTGAGGGAAGTATTAAAAGTGATGTAGTGTATGAGGTTGGGGAGTTATTCGAATTGGGAATCCAGCTCTCTTATCTGCTTCTGTTGTTAGCTTTGCTAGGGGCTGGAACCTTCTTTGTCATTCGTCAAGTTCTTGTACGTAGAGAACTGGACCTTTCTGCTAAAGAGTTACAGGTATCCTGTTTTTGGAAATTGAGTTACAGGTATATTTGGTTATTAATGGATAATTCGTTGTTCTACATTTCAGATGATTCATTGTTCCTCTTTAGGATTATATTATTTCCTCATTTTTTGTCATTCTAGGATTCAGATGATCTTTTGTTCCTTTCTCATTGACATTAGGATTATTTTCTGCTTCTTTGGCCATCAGAAGCTGTCTGCATTTGTATTTTTCTCACAGAAACAAACATGAGCGTTCATGTTCATGTACAAACTCTATATATCATCATATTCAGTGACCATATTCAGTCTGTTGGTCAGTGAAACCCTAATTTTCCTTCTGTTTTTGGACCTCTTTAATTTTAGGAGCAAGTAAGAAGTGGTGATGCCTCAGCAACTGAGTTTTTTGAGCTTGGTGCTGTAATGCTTAGGAGGAAATTTTATCCAGCTGCCATAAAGTACTTACTCCAAGCAATTGAAAAATGGGATGGGGATGATCAAGATCTTGCGCAGGTATGATTGCACCTCACCTTGATGTAATTAACTTATTGGATGAATACAATATTTTGTAGCACTTTCAATGGATTTTTAGCGTTCAAAATAGCAAGAAATGTTCCTATTTCAGGGGTATTTTCTTTTAGAATTGAATCCATATATCAATCACTTTAATAGAATAATACTAGCACCATTGTCAAGTGTAGTCACTGTTCTAAAACTAGATATTACATTTGTTGGATTTTACCTCTTTTGTTTCCTACCTTCTTAGAATTTCACTTCAAACTTGTCCTTAACGTTTTCATACAGCTGGGAAATGAATTATCCACTTTGGCAGAGTAGAATTTAGTAAATGAGAAATTACATCACTAATTATCGACCTTATCCTCTCAAACTCTATTGTGGTAATAATGCTCCACGAAACCTTGGTAAAAGTTCATCTAGTCATGCTCTTCTACTTTAACGATATGTGCTTAGATTTAACTACTTGATCCCAATAAAAAAGAAACAGAGATGAAAAGGAAAGAAAAGAAATGTTTAGGTTGCACTGAATATCTTTTGTTCACATTACGAATATCTATGAAACAGGTTTACAATGCTCTGGGCGTCAGTTATGTACTAGATGGCAAGCTGGAGAAGGGAATTGCTCAGTTTGAAATGGCAGTGAAGTTGCAACCAGGCTATGTCACGGCTTGGAATAATCTTGGTGACGCATATGAGAAAATGAATGACTTGAAGTCTGCTCTGAAGGCATTTGAAGAAGTGCTGCTTTTTGATCCAAATAATAAGGTAGCAAGGCCTAGAAGAGATTCGTTGAAGGATAAGGTACAAATGTACAAGGGAGTACCCGTCAAATCGAAGGACAGATGATTTTGTAGTTATGATATTCCAAGAAGTTTTGTTTTTTCTTTTTCTTTTTATAGTTTTGATCTCTTTACAAAGATGAAGACCTTTTTAATTATACGTTTTGTCACCATACATAATCCGGTTGCATATGTTTACAGCCAAGCCTATCTGTTTTGCTTTATCGGATTGTCGGATGTAAATTTTTAAAGGAGGTTGAAACTTCCACCATTTTATGTCTAAAATTTCCAGCATAATTATACCTGATTCGTGAGTTATATCACCTTCGACTCGTGAGAATATAAGCTCAACTTAATCTTGAGACTGGTGCACATATAATATATCCATTTATTTTCATCAATTCGCTTACTATATTTATCTTTATTCATAATTCACGTTGATTTGCATTCACCTCCCTCACCGGCCAAAATCATAAAATTGTTATAGAAGGCAACTTCTAATAAGACTCAAGTAAAAGGATGTTAAAAGGTGTTTCCTCCACGACATTCTTACCGTTTTATAAATCCCAGATAAAGTAAAAAAAGAGAGTATATTTTGCGTCTTTTTGTTGTCAAGAGTGGACCTTTAAAATAAGGCAAAAATAAAGACAGGTCAGAGTTAAACCCTAGACAGGTGTCTTTCTTACTCTTAGGTAGGGCGGGCCTCTTATGGTCCATGCATGCCAAGCACATCTTATCTATTTGCCGTTTCTTTATATTCACCTTTATTTTTACTTGTGTTATGGTTTACTTATTTTAAATCTAATACTTTTAATTCTTTTTTTCCACCATTTTTCATTGTCGTCCTAGTTCAAGAATACATTTTATTCTGATACAACATCAAAAAGCAAATCAAAGTTTTTTAAGATTGGTAATAAAATTTTTTTTTTTCAGGAACAATTTTGGTGCTTGCTGATTGCGAAAACAAGCTATTTATTTTATGCTAAAAACTGCAAATATACAGGTTGTTACTTATAGCAAAAAGCAGATAACGTCTCACAAAAATTGTGTTTAGGCACCACTTAATTCAAGTTTGTGCTTTATCTAAGACTCAAATTTGAATAATAAACTGAAAAGTAAACTAAAACAAACTAGCAATGAACAAATAATGTAACAATGGAAATCTATCAAGAGAATTAATCAAGTTATGAGAGGGGATTTCACTTATCATTAATGTTAATCTAGCCATTTATATGCTTATGGGGTGTTGGTTCTAGACGATCGTAGGGTTGATTATTCTCTCTCGAGTTATAACCATTCCCTAAATTGTAAACCCTAATCGAATTATGAAATTTGTAATCTCTCAATTAATAAATTCTCTGTAATTCTAATTAGTTCTAAAGCTCTCTAATGAACAATTGGGTTTTGCACAGGATCTCTCTCTATGAAATTACTAACTAGATTGATTAAGTGGTCAATTTGATCGCTTAACTCTCGTTAATCCAATCTAATCATTTTTATTCGGCTCACCCTCTCGATTTGTTACCAAAATCAAATAAACACAATTCAACTAGATTAACATTAAATATAAGTAAAATCACAACACCTAAATCAAATAAACACAACACCTAAATCAAATAAACACAATTCAACTAGATTAACATTAAATATAAGTAAAATCCCGAAAGAAAAGTTAAAACATTGTTAACAACTCAAAATCTATAACCATATAACTCATCTCAATCTTACACATTAAATGAATAAAAAGGTAAATGAGGAGGAAATGAAACATAGGTTGGATGATTTAGGAAAGCAGCGACGCCTGGAGATCACCTATTCCAGGAAGCTTCGGCGTCGAAACCCTCCTCTTCTTCCTCTTCTTCTTTTCTCTCTCTCTCTTTTGGGTTTCCAAATGTAGGCTCAATGTAGACTCCTTTCTAGGGTTACATCGTAATACTTTTATAGTCTTTTCCAATTAAGGTAACCCTAGTGCCTTTCCTGGGTCCAAAATGTTCGTAATGTCCCTTGAAAAATCGAATCCAAAAGTGACTCCGCTTCTATATCTGTACTAGGCCACGATCGTGGCCCTTAATGCACAATCGTGTCTGGTTTATCTGCTCTTTGTCACGTTCGTGGCAAATTTTCCACGATCGTGGGCCTATTTTGGTGCTTCTGTCACGATCGTGACCTACCTACCATGATCGTGGGATTGTATCTTAATTTAGGTCGCCTTTGAAACTCTTTCGAATGTCCTAAAACATTGACAAACTCATCACGATAGCTCATATATATATATAATTGAAGCTCAAAAACATGTTCTTACCTAAAGAACACTTAAAACACAAATATTTATGAACTAACACAATTTTTAACCTAAGCACACACTAAAAAATCAAATTAAATACTAAACATATATTAAATTACCTATAAAAATACAATACAATCTACTCCTATCAATATCCCCACACTTAAACTTTTGCTTGTCCTTAAGAAAAGACCAAATACAACTAATAAAATCTATCACTTCATTTTCATAAAGATTAAAGTATGCAATCTCTCAAACCTTGGTCAACTCAAGTGTCAAGCTACTATACACATCATGACTAATTTTCATTGGTGCACATAAGCAAACTCAACCTGTGAAATCATCACTAAAAGATAAGTATAAATTCAAAATGGACATTCCTTACATATTTCACTCATTTCTCTCAAGTGTTTGATGATTAGTGTTTCACTCAAACTTCCTATAGGAAACCATGCTATCATTGGCTTGCTAATACACCAATTCTCCTCCACAATGATTACATGCTAAGATAGATCAAAAGGACTTTGATTCGGATTGTAATGTGGCTAGGGTTAAGGTGGGTTAAACAGGTTTTAAGGGTTTATCACAAGCATTTATAAATTACTAAGTGTACAAAGGGATGGCAAAGATAAACTTCTAAGATATGCAAATGGATACGACTACTACTTCGCACTTATTAAAACTACTACATGTTATTCCTTTTTGTTTTCTTTCATTTGATTTTTTGACTTTTTTTAAATACAGTTAGGTAACAATGAACAGAAAATAACAATTATATACAATGTGCTCTTAACTTATGATTCCACACTCTAGTATCACTTAACACTTTATTAACTTGTGATTGGTCAAACTAATGGGGTTTGTGGGTTTTAAAATTGGGTGATTTCAAGAAATAAAAGGTTAAAGTCTCAATGGGGCCAGCAAGGGATAATAAAAGGGTAGGTCATTTAATCCAAAGGTTAAAGTAAGAAGGCCTTAATCATTTCTATCTAGCATACATCTGGTAGATTTAAACCGATTTAAAGCAAGTTTTGAAGGAAATTACCTAAGGAAGCATCACACAAACAAGGAAATGAAATGATTATATAACGGAGTCATAAAGGCTCAATTCCTCACATAAGCTCAAATGAAAAACCATTATGCTTTTATACATTACCTCATTGTTCAAGTGGCAAGTTTTGAGTAAGCTTATGCAACCAACTACTTTCATCACTTCACACGGTTCACTCTCCACTCAAGTAACCTAATTTAAGTTCACACTTGCATTTAATATCATTCCAACTAGTATGATAAAATCTCATGGCAACACATTCATCACAAAGATTCAAATGTAGGGGAAATGACACACCTAATACTATCAACCTAACATGCATCCTAAATGGCATGAAAAAATGCTAACATAATTGCAAAGACTACCTCCCTACACTTGAACAAAAATTGTCCTTAATATGCAAAAGAGCACATCCAAAACCAGAAAACAACACCATGAAAAACAAAACACAAAAAACACAAAAAATAATAATAGAAGAGATTAAGGGTAAGATGGGCTTATAGTGATGGTGTTGAAGGAAGTGGCACACTTTTCCTCTCATCCTTTGGTCCTTCAATAAGCTATGATGCACAATCAATCTTCAAATAACCTTAAACGTATCATTGAGGACCTAAACAACAAGATAATGAAGGATGAAACAAGTTAAACCAAACTAAATATTATCAAATCAAAACAAAACCACACTAATACAAAGACAAACAAATGAAAGACAAACATGCTAAGTTAAGGTCATTAGCTTGACCATTCCATATGAAATCATAAAAGAGTTAGTGAAAGGAAAGAAAGTACTTCCCTTTCTTATGAGAATGGCCCTCCAAAATAAAGCTTGCACCTATGCTCATTAACCTTAAAAGTTTCACCTTTTTCATTTTCTAACTCTAAAGCTCCATAAGGAAACACTTAAATAACCTTGAATGGGCCACTCCATCTTGACTTGAACTTTCTAGGAAATAACCAAAGTTATTGATTGAGCCAAGTTTGTATTATTAATTGGCTGCATTTTCATAACTGTTAATGCACTTTTCGACTCCTAATTGTAACTTTTGTGCTTAAATTAGTTCCTTATAGTGAGCCCATATTATTCGCAATTTGTTAGTGAAATTGTTACAAATTGATATTGATTGCATTATAATTTTTCCAAGGACAATTGATGCTGCAAATTTTTGATTTAATTGTAGGAACACAAAGGAGTCAACTATTCCAAGAAGTCAATAAGTCGTGAGTCTTCCAGCACGTCGCGACAAATCCAACAGAACAAACCAAGCACGTCGCGACATATGCCAATTTCCAAGTCGCAGCGCGTCAACAGATAACCGAACATCACGACTTCAACAAATCAACACGTCGCGGCGAGCAAGCAAGAGCTGAATGTCGTGACGTTCATTAATTGTCTTGTCGCAATGTGCAGACGGAAACCTGGACTCTAAATGGAAATTTCCCTCACTGTATTGACCCAGCCCGTATCCATCATGTATAAATTTGCCGAATTAGGTCAATAAAAGGAGTCGGCTACACATCGTATAGAGACACTACACATCGTATAGAGACACACCACTTTCGGTAGCCACCAGAGACACCGATACCACCACCTCATCATTCCATCTCCGATCATCGCCATTCATCATCGGACACTTCACCGCCACTTCATTGTCAGTCTCTGGAGCCATGATTAACGTCAGAACTTCAGCAGTGATGGAGATCGCCGGAGTTATGCGCGGCTAAGGCTTCCGACCTCTTGAGGATGTAGCAATGGCTTGAGTTCACCGTGGGCTTCAAAGGGGAGTAATAAACATTGTCTGAAATTTAATTATATTGTTGTAAAACTCTGAGTTAGAGTTTACGGTGGTATGATTAAGTTAGCATGGTTAGAGTTTAACTATGTGTTGAACAATGTTTTGTGATATGGATATAGTTATATGTAGAACTTTGATGATTAATATATGAAGTCTCATATATATCTTTTGGTGATTGCATTAATCTTCATTATCTGCGTAGTTGTGCCTGATATAGATGATAATGCTTAATCCGATTGACCATGTTGGAACTCGATCTCGAAACCGGATCCCAACCAAAAAACTGGAATCAAAAGCGAAAACGAACGGAGACTTTCGAAAACAAAAGCGGAAGCACAAAGAATGGTAGTGAAAGAATGAATGCAATCAAAAGTAGAGTTAGAAAACGCGCGCACAAAGAAATGAAAGGCAAACAGAAACAAAAACGAAGTGCAAAACAAACAGATCCGACATCCAAATCGAACAAGAAAACTGTCGCGTTGGAAACCTTAGACTAAGCCAAACCGCAATCCGGTATAAATTTTTGTTTTTCATTCTTATTATTCATTCCTTTTTTCTTTCATCAATCTCACTATCTTTTACCATATATTTTCCATAATCTCAAATTCACTAAGATTGGTATTAATCTTTCATATTTTCATTGAATCTATAAAACTCTTATTCTTATTCTATCTTTGCCATAACTCGATATTATCGAAAATCTAGCAGCATAACGGCTGTATTTTGAACAGCCCAAAAATATGCAAATAGCTCAAATACACTTCTATAATATCACATACAACCATACTCCTCATCGGACCTCCTGTCCGGAATCCAAGCACAATCAAACACAATTCTATACCTAACACTTCAATA
>JAOTAZ010077597.1:0-13741 GCA_025629785.1 Erythroxylum oxycarpum | reverse complement strand
CCCATTTATCTAACATCATTCAAACATCAAAACCAATCAAAAACCAATCCACAACATATTCATCATTCATCCTCACATAAACTTACACTTATACCCAAACCATCTTACCCCTATCTTTATGAAATTAATGCATAAATAATCACAATAAACTTAAAAGCATAATTAAATTCTTACCTAATGAAAGCTTCAAGCTTTAATTCCTCAAATCTTCAAATCACATCCAACTTTCTATCACTCACCAACACCTACGGACAACACTCCCCCACACACTAATCAACATCCTCACAAAGCTTAAGGTTGGTTTTGTATGTGAAGAAAGAAGGAGCAAGCAAGTATACAAGAAAAGCTTCTTGTATGGGATGAAAAGAAAACAATCAAAGGAGGAAGGAAGGGAGGAAGCTACGGATGAATGAGTAAAAAGCAAGAACAAGTCATTTTTTCCTTCTTTCAATGGATGTTGCCGAATTTAATAGGTAGAAACAAGACAAAAACATTAAATCCCTTTTAGGACACTTGGCAATTTAAAGAAAAAGACAAAAGAAAGAAAAGACAAAATATGGAATAGGACTTATTTAGAAACCCTAATGAAATCTGACCTATTCACGTCCAATGGCCCTAATTTCAATCCCAAAATAATATACCCAATATTATAGTGCCATTGGATAGCAATTTTCGCTACCAAAAATCAACCGGTTCGCCACTTGGCGATTTGTCCGGTCCGGGAATTTTCTCCGGAAAAGTCCAGAAAAATTCCTAAAAATCCCTTAAAATGTAAAACACACGATGGATCACTCCAATAAATTTTTCAAATCACAATTTCCACATTATTCACAATAAAATTCCATTTAGACCCAATACCGGGAAATAATTATGAATGCATGTACAGTTACTTTTCATGTGCAAAATCGACTGTTCACGAGTACCAGTATACATGTACAATCCTAATTAGTCCCAATATCTCTCTCCCTAGCATATTTACTATTTTACTCTTCCCGTCGGGGGTGGGATGTTACATTGTTAACTCAAAATGATTTTACGATTATTAATTTTGATGATAAACAAAAACTAGACGAATGAAAAGCAGACTAACGAAAACCAGATGAAAGCTATTTGAAAAGCAGACGGAAGCCAAGTACAAAAGCAGACCAATGGAAAATAGACGAAGGCTGTTTGAAAAGCAGACGGAAGCCAACTAGAAAAGCAGACGGAAGCCAACTAGAAAAGCAGACGAAAGCAAAGGCAGAAAACTTTACGACAATTCAACCCCCCCTTCTTGTGCATTTATCTATCATTACTAAGTATTGTATTAACGTGTGATTCGCTTCAATTTTGACTTCACAATCTCCCCCTTTTTTATGATAACAAATAATCGACTCCGACTCATATTTATAGACTTCGTCTATAACTCCTTCTTGAAACTAACTCAGACCTAACTCAGACGGATTCTCTGCTTTGGTTCGTCTGCTTTCTTTTCTCTGCTTTTCTAATTTCCTTCCTTTGCTTTCACTTTCTTCCGTCTTCTTTTGCTTTGACTTTCTTCCGTTTGATTTTTGGTTCTGTTTTCTTTCGTCTATTTTTTGCGTCTGCTTTCTACTTTGCTTTTCTTTCGTTTGTTTTTAAAATTTGCTTCCATCTGCTTTTCTTGTTTGCTTCCATATGCTTTTCTTTACGTCTGCTTTGTTTCCTGTATTTTTTTCCGTCTGCTTTCTATATTTGCTCCTTTTCATTATTATTTGTTCTTCATCAAAATTATGTTCATAAAGTCATTTTGATTTAACAATATTCCCCTTTTTGATGATAAGAGATAATCATATTAGTAATGAAATATGTACAGATACAGATACATAAATAATAGAAGTAAATACAAAAACAGATCAGTGATCAAATCTTCGTTTCATATTTCCTTTCTCCTCCTTTCTTTTCTCTTCGGACTCAGTTATGCAAACCATATCTCCAACCATTATGGTATTCAGCTTCCCTTTTCTGAAATCTCCCTCCACTAGACAATATTCAACTATCATGGATTAACTAGCACTCGTCCCTGGGTCTTCTGAGATGTGATGAGAAATGAACATTTCCATCACCTTCTTCTTTATGTAGCACGCTTCCTCTATTAGATGCACTTCTTCTTCAATTTCATCTGCTGATAGACCATCTGATACCACTTCTGGGTGTAATTTCTCCTTCCCCTTATCTTCATTGCATACAATGGGACGGTTTGGTTAACCATGTTGAGGTTCCATGTGGTTTCGACAAAAATACATTAAGTTTTTAATTTCACTACTATTCCGTGTAAAGTCATAATTATATAGATGAAAATATGAAGAATCTACAAAATCAAATTCATTTTTCGTTAGCTGCTTGACATAAACTTCTTCGTCTATAAACCCATTCAGAAATGCACTTTTGATAGCAGGTAGCGAGAAGGAATAGACTATAACTAGACTTATGCTCCGGTAGCAAGATTTTAAGTTAATAGGATACTGCTTCCATATACAGTCTGTCACAATATAAAGCTTTTTGAAATGGATGTGAAAAACGCATTTCTGAATCATTTTATAGACAACAAAGTTTATATTAAGCAACCTCCTGATGTCAACGATGCAAAATAGAAAAGAATCTGCTTCCGTCTGCTTTTTGTGCTTCCTCGCTTCGTCTACTTTTTGTTGCGTCTGATTTTTAACTTTGCTCCTTTGATCTGTTTGTTTTGTTCTGTTGTCCATCAAAATTATCTACGTAAAACCATCTCCTTTTCTATTTTGCTTCCGTCAACTTTTCGTATCTTGCTTCATTACTATTATTTGTTCTTCATCAAAATCCTTTATATAAAGTCATTCTGATAAGAAATAATCATATTAGTAAGATAGAAAAAAATATGTACAGGTGAGAAAATAGAAAAGAATCTCTTCTTCTCTTTTTAACTTCCAGATCTCCTTCTCCTCCTTTCCTCTCTCCTTCTATTTCTTATTGATAAAAAAATTATGATCGAAAATGGTTCAATACTTCCTTCATCATGTCCTTCATCTCCTTTATTTCTCGACTGAGGAACTCGAAGTCTTTTTGTAGTTTTACGATGTCCTCTCGTAAGTCATCATCCCTCTGTTGTTTACGAACTTCACTCAAAAGTGTCTCCACTTTTCTTTTTAATGAACCTTCAATAATATACACTCGGCTACTTTCTCTTCGGGAAATCATCTTATCTTTCATCATTGTCTCCTTAGGTTGAGATTTAGAACTTTTTGTAGGAGACTTCTTCGTAGTACACTCACCCTCAGTTCTTAGTTTAATCTGATAATCTCCTTCTACTCTGCCCAGATTCTTTAAACTTATTTTTCCAAGTGTTGCGAAGTTGATAAAACTTTTAACATTCCACTTACTTCTAATTCCACGTTCCAGAAACACTTCATAATTTCTCAATATCCATGTGAGAAACATTCCATATGGGTAACTGTTCAAATCTTTCATCCTCCTAACCATATACTGAAAGATCAGAAATGGTAAATCAACTGGTTGGTGATTCAATAGATAAAATAGGCATTGTTCATCCAGCGTCGTCACCAAATGCCTTAATCCTACTCTGGGTAAAATGCAATGGAAAAGAATTGCATGTGAGACCCTGGCCTTCGGCACAAGACTTGACGTCCCTCTCTCCTTTGGGTGGTTATTTCCATACAACTGTTGATTAATCTCATCTTCCTTCACGTTGAAGTTCGTCATCCACCTCGGTTTGCTTGTGAGTTTTTCTCCAGCGGATGCACACTCAGTAACCTTCTCAATTGGTTCCATCGTCACTGTGATAGACAGTCCATCTACTGTTGAAACAATAGTATTGTCTACCAACTTCACATTCTTCCAGAAATCATACACTTCATTCTGATATACGATATCTCCAATTTGAAAGAATTTTCTACATCCTGCTGCTACTATCTTTGGTTTCACGTCCATATTATCCTTCTTTAATAATTCAAAATCAACATGTCTTCTGCAAACCATTGCTTGCTCCATTTGCTTCTAAGGTTGGTAAAAAATTGAATGCACAAGTTTCTTCTTTCGAAAAGGTAAATTCGATTACACAAATTGAAATAGCTTTAGAAATCTGTTGCTAATGCCGTTAACTAGTTAACTAGATTGAGATGTATCAAATGGTTGTTCACTTATCATAACCATGTCACTTCTGTTTCACTGTATCAAGTTCGAATGCTGCCTACGATTTGATCATCCAACCTCAACCAACATTTTGTATTCAACGAATGGAACTATTTTGTTGTCTTGTCCTAATTATTTTATTTCAGAAATCATTCATTGACTCCCTATCTGTTTTACTGTTTACATTAACTTCTCTAACTAACGCTCAGATGATATAAAAGTAACCTAAACAAATTGTTCATATATATATTTATATATATAAAATGTTCACTGAATCGCACTGTTTTGTTGTCTTGTCCTAATTATGTTGTTTCAGAAATTATTCATTATCCTATATACTATTTTGATTCCTGAAAAAAAATTCTAGCAAAATGCCTATTATTAAGCGAACGCCTAAACTTATACGATTTGAAGCATAAAAAGAACGCATTAGCGACATGCGTATGAGGTTGGCTAACATGGGCTTAATGCCTGGGGAAGACGTAACAAAGCATGCTATTTCGATCAATAATAGCATACAGGAATTATATTTTGAAGGTTGCTTAGCTTACGCAAATGCTGAAACGAAGTTCACGAGTTTACTTGCAACATTGCTTCAGGCTGAAGGAGAACTTTTACAAATGGTCTAAAATAGTATGCCTAACAATAGGACTTATACGTTGTTAGTCAAGACATTTATTCAAGAAATCTATAAAACCTAGTTAACGACAGCTTTACACCCTTTGGGTCTTCCAACAGAAATTGTGAACCCTATTATACATCGAGCTTCACAAACTGTATCGTGTGAACTAGTTGACTCATTTCCACGAAGAGTTCGTTACTTATAGATTGTTCGTTACTTATTACATTAATTCCTGTCTCACGTTCACTTTCGCTGTTTTGTCTCATGTTCTCTTCGTCTTAGTTTTCTTCAGCCTTTAGAATGCGATTCATCACTTTCTAATATAATTATTATTTGCAAAATCAATTTCTGATTATTTTAATTGTTATAGTTAAGATTGTTATCGTTATTCAACTTGATTAATAGACGCAAGACGCAAATAGAAAGTAAGATCGAAGAAAACCACACAGAAGGGCTAAACTAAAAACCATACGGAAGAACAAAACCAAAAACAAACGGAGACGCAAAACCAAAAGCAGACGGAAGACGCAAACCAGTTTTCTTGTCACATTGAGTTACTTACAAAATGACTGGGAGTCGAAACGATAGTGAAACCTTAGAAAAATCTCTAAAGACTGGACATAGCTCACCATTTGTACTTACTCTTACTTTGAGTGCGACAATTTTCGATGAGGGATTAACAAAATGAATGCACAACTCAACCTCCTCTTCTTGTACATTTGCATATCGTTTATTGTCATTCACTTCACACATGCTCATCGCTATATCGACATCTTGCAAATTGTAAATCTGCTACATTTATATTCTCTCAACCCTCAACTCTCTTACTTTAAATGAAACAATTTCCAATAAGGAATTAACGAAATGAATACACAAGTGAACCCCCGCTTCTTGTACATTTGTATATCGTTTATTGTCATTCACTTCATACATGCTCATTGCTATATCCAAATCAGTTGCATCTACATCCTCTCAACCCTCAACTCTCTTAGTTTGAATGCGACAGTTTTCGATAAGAAATTAACGAAATGAATACACAACTCAACCCCCATTTCTGGTACATTTGTACATCCTTTATTGTCATTCACTTCACATATGCTCATCCCTATATTGACATCTTGCAAACTATTAAAAAAACACGCTACCATCCAGATGAGAAAAATGTATCAAAGACAAATAAAAAACCTTATAGATTAACCTATATTTAAAATTTTATCTAATTAAATAATATTTTTTACCCGTTTCAATTTTAATTAAATACACAGTGCATTTTTACTGTGCATTTGCGCAAAATTAACCTGCTAGTATGTTTTTCATTCACCAAATTTGGTGGTGAAAGCTACAATTCCTGACATGAAATATAGGCAGAGGATATTATAAAATAGTGACAGTGTAGAACTTGATTTGATATACTCTTATATTTGCAGGCTTCTCTCCCCTTTGGACCATGGCCATAATCTGCAATTCAATAACGAAATGAGTAAGCAGTATAGTTGTGTCCAGCTTTGTGGCCATAAATCTGAGTAGGAACAACCACATGATAGTACTAAAGAAATTTACACCATCAGTTGATCATTGTCTGGATGCTAGAGTCCAATTAAATTAATATCCCCATGCACCCACATATGAATTATTAGAGTTGCATAAATATTTACCTCTAGTATGACTTTGGTATGGTGCTGTAGAAGGTTCTATAGCTGCAAGTGAGGAGGAAGATCTAACTATCAATTAAAATTCAAAGAACTTTAACATTAATTACGAAAGGAAGTAAACAAGAACCAAAATCACATTTGATAGAAGAAACCTGAGTGCAAGTCAAATTCTATCTTTCCATTCTCATAAATTTGCTGGAAGGTAAAAGAACATTTGTTGGATATTTGAGAACATCCGAAAGATTTATTGCTTTCATCTAAAAAAAATCATACGTTAGCAATTCATGTTCAGATTACCTCAAAAAAAAATCATATGTCGGCAATTCATGTTCGGATTACCTTTCTATTTACAGTTCAGGTTCTATTGTAACATCCTGTCACTTGAATTAAGCTTAAAATGGTGATTATTAGCGATTAATGAGAAATTAGGAAGCATAATTCATGCTTATGCATAATGTAATTTACACATACACGACACAATTGATCTTGCACATTACAATTATTTGTAAATGCATTCATTGACATTTTCCAAGTATAATTGATTGTTAAAAATGAAATTAAAATGTGAATTGTGAACTTTTTGAGCTGATAATTTATTTGGAGAATAATTTGAATATTTTGGTTTTTTGTGAATTTTTGGGAATTTTTAAATATTGAAATATGGACCAAATATACTGAGACATGTAAGCCACTTAAATTGATGAGCCTATGTATAATCACGACACGTGGTAACATGAAACAGTGATAAATGTAAACCATGCAATAGAACACGTAGATACATATTCTAGACCTTGTCTCCTTGCAGCTCTCTCCTCTCATTGTTCTTCCCCGAGAGTAGTACTATAATCAAACTTACTTCTTGCTCACAAAACACCAAGCATCAAGTTGTTATTCTTGTGTCAGTGATTCACTCTCTCCGTTAGCAATATTACAAAATCAAGTAAGTAGCTCTGACAATGTTTACAGTGTAAATATATATATGTATACATGCATAAGAAGTTTAAGCAGTATAGTTTTGGTAAATGAATGTGATGCATAGAGTAGATGAAGAATTTGAGAATTTAGGGAATGAGTAGAAAGTGTATCGAGATTGTGATATTTTGAGTTAAATGGAGATTAATGAAATAATTATAATTACAGAAAATAATGGTTGGATGTTCACGGTGTTCATGCTCTGTTTTTCTTGTTGATATACATGAATGTTTTTGGAAATGTTTAAAGGAATTAAAATCAGTTTAATAGTAAGGAATGAGGATTTGGTGAGGCCTTAATATAGAAAGGTGTTAAATAAAGTGAAAGTGTAGAGGAAAGTGAAAAGAAATGCATCAGATGAAAGTTAAAAAAATGCATAAAAAATGGTTATTCAAGGTGTTTTGTTGCTTAACCGTGTACTTACGTGAATGTTTAGAGATGATGTAAATAGTAAGTTGTAATTAAAATGGGAAGATTCAGAAGAAAAAGAAAAGAAAAGAAAGAAAACTGTATGACGAAATGAGGTTGTTGTTGGATATTCACAGACATGCAAAAACATATATACAGTAAAGTTGATGAACATGCTCTATTTTTGTTATATATGCGTAAATGTTTGGGTAATATTAGTGATAGATTTATGTGAGGTTAAAGTTAAAGAGAACATAGAGTAGTATGGTGTTGTGCTTTAAGAAGGATTAAAACGTGGAATGAAGATGAAAGAAAGATGACGAAAAAGGGAATATGCTTATATGAACAATACAGTTTTTGATATGTATGTATAAAATTTTAGATTTTGGATTTATTTGTGTTAGGTTTAATTGAGATAGAAGTAGAAAAGATGGCTTATGCAGTAGATATATTAGTTGTGAAGTGTAGGAAGCAGAATCTGTAAGAAAAAAAAACTGGGTTGAGGAGAATAAGAAGAAGAAGCTGCGTTTTATTAATCTAGAGAGAGAAAAGGTGATGGGTTGCATGTATGAGTTTATGAACTAGAGTATTTTACTGAACAACTTTAAGTATTTTGGCTATAACTTTTTCATCCAACCTCTAAATAACTTGAAACTTGAACCAATAGATTCGTAAGACATTTTTCTTTCTCTCCATGAAAATTTAGAGCTATCTAAATTGATTTGAAAGTGATTGATAGGATGAAAGTGCGGAAGTCTGCTAGAATGTTATGAACTGGAAAATTTTCATGAATATGCTTTGGTATTTTGAGTATAACTTGATTTTAGATTTCTAAATGAGTTGATTCTTAATTCAGATTAAACTAGAGACATATGTATACAACTTTCTTGGAGAAGTCAAATTTTAATTCTATTTCTAAAACTTTCAAAATTGGCATGAAACTAAGT
Organism: Erythroxylum oxycarpum; assembly: GCA_025629785.1. Lineage (NCBI taxonomy): Eukaryota > Viridiplantae > Streptophyta > Magnoliopsida > Malpighiales > Erythroxylaceae > Erythroxylum > Erythroxylum oxycarpum. Next base: position 4,994 of record JAOTAZ010077597.1, on the reverse strand, counting down.
CTTGACTTAGGTTGTAGCACTACTAGGGACAGAAATCAAGTCTAGTGGTTATTGAATAAACTATATTGATGTAGATCGAATTAAGCTAAGGTTTCTACACAAAAGTTGTATCTTATTCTTTTAGCTTTAAATTGGTATAAATTTTGTAATTTTTGTATATTGGGATTAAGAGATATGGGTTGTACAACTTGAATGCATGATCATGCATTAGCCAAAATTTCAAATGTAAACAGTTTATGGTATTTTGAGCATAACTCATAGAATAATGAACCAAATTGAATGATCTTAGCATCAATAGAGACTTAAGACATAGAAGAATAATTTGTTAGAAGGATGTGTTACCAAATTCCTTCACTTTCTTGATGATAATAATTGTGAAAAATGGATTCGAGAGTGTATCTTTAAACAAATATGAGTTAATCAATTGAAAGTACATATCAAAATGATTATTGTGATAAGATTAATAATTAGAAACCCAGAATTGTCATGAACATGCAATGTACATATTCAGTATACATGAATGTGCATTAATGAATACATAATTGTGCAATATTGTGATATGTGAATGTATTATATGTATAGAGGAACACCATGAGTGACAGCATCTAGACATTACCGGGAATTCAAGGCAATAACTTTTTGGAGCATACTGTGAGTAACCTAAGATGGTCTCACCTTCTTGATTTGTATAATACTGAACTGTACTGAATTGTATTGCTATCTTATTGAACTGTACTGAAATGTGTTGTTTGTGTACTAGATTCCAGATAGTATTTTTCCGAGGCATTTTGATACATGTAAATGATATTGGAAGTGCTGATTGAATGTGAATGCGTCTGCCTAAATGATTTTCTGATTGTCAACTAAAAAGTTGAATGCCAGACTTAGTCCGATGACTATTGTTATTGTGATTGATACTGTGACTATTGAACTGTCATAATACTTGCAAATGAAAATGACTGAATTTGATTCTGAATTATGGCATGCATTTCATTCCAATGCAAGCAATATAAAGGAGTTGTGACTGATGATGCTATCGATACTAAGACTATTACTGAAAGAAGCTCTAAGCTCTCACATATGTGATTAAAGCCTATGGCTTATTGTGTTTACTGAGCTTGATAATTCAAGATATTGTAAAAGCATACAGTCATAACAATATAAAATTAATGTAAGTCTCATACATGTAGCATTCGTGTATAATTTGAATTCATTGAATGATTTGCAAAGTTGTGTGAATGTTGTTATTTGATTGATTGAACTGTACAACTGAGAAATGATTTATTTATGATAGTATTTGATACTTGTCAAGTGGAATTGAACTGCATAATTACATGCTATAATTGATCTTGTTTTATGACATGAGTGAACCATCGAGGATGGTTACTCTGCTAAGTTTGCAAAACTCATCAAAATTGCACCGTTGCTTTTCAGGTTCGAGAGTGAGACGACCTAGCTTCTAAGACTCCGTAGAAACATATTTGTGCAACTATTACAGTCAAATTTGGTTCAAAGGTCGGTCAGTTGGGATTGAGGAAATAGTTGTTTCTTTCATATTTGTTGTATTCGATGTGTACTGAGATGTTTATGCTCATAGGATAATGTTGTAAAACATGGATGGTATTGTATTTGATGAAACAATGTAAATATGTTTTTTGATATAATATGATAACATTTTGGGTTATAGAAAATGTGTGATTGATGGTTTAGTTAATGATGCCATGTTATGTATAGTGAAGCTGAGATAGTTATCTGATGGACGTACATGCATATGTCAGATGGGAATAGGGTGTTACATCTATTGTCATCTTCATCAACACGAAAGCCTCTTTGATGGTTGTCACCAATTCTTGAGACAAAATAAGAACATATTGACGTATGTACTTGTAACCATGCATAAATTTAAAAAGCATGACAGGATCTATTATCCAAAACAATTCCAGTGAGAAAAAACATGAGATTTTGCAAATGAAGCTAAAGGATCTTCTTGAGTATTTCCAGCTCATGTGGGGGGCCTATAGAATAATCAAGTTTGCAAATAACTGATCCATGCATAAGATATAATGGACAAACAAATTACAAAATTCATGCATGAACATTAAAAAATCAAGCAAAATCAATCAGACATTACAAATGTAAAGAGAAAAAAAGAGTTTTTTTTCTATAACTCTTGCACGTGAAAAACCTTTATTTGATTTCTACTAGATATTTTACTTAACTTACATAAAAAATATATATTAGGTAGTTCCTACAGACCTATATATCAATCGACAGATGACATGCCTAAGAAGTCTAAACATAAGGATATCTCTAGCCTGTTAAAGCTAAGGTACCCAAGCCAAAACTACTATTGGAAAAAGTTGAAAGCGCAAATAAGTTAAGACACTTTCTATCACTCAATGAAGTCATTAGGGTGTATAAAGCTTGCTGTCAAATAAGCACAGCACAACATTGGAAAGAATTGACATTATAATGAAGGCATACTAAAAATATCTTAGCATGAAAAGGAAAAGACAATTATCCAATAATTCTAGTCCATTAAAGATAATGTATTCTTGAAAATTTTGGCCTATGAGATTTAATGATTAATAAAAGACATCACAATTGTCAAAGCATGTAAATTCGCTCATTTATGAATGAAACAATGAACAAAACTTTGTAGTCCACATTGTATTTCTCTAAGTGCAAAACCCCACATACAATCTCATCTAATAGGTTTATCTATATGATGGACAAAATGAACCTCAACTATACATATCGTGTATCTACTTGCTTGATAAGAAATAAAAAAATTCATCACCTTCCAATTTGCATATTGTAGTAGCCATTTATTTCATTTCTTGCACTTGCACTTGCACGTCCAAGAGATTTACAAATTCCTGAGAGTATCTCTTTGATCAGGTGTTTGCTGTGTGTAAATTTTAATAAATAACCCTCGATAATCCACAAATGCACAGTTCATTAGCATAGTACCTAAGGTGTCGATCCCTCAAAGATGGATAATCTAATTTTAAAATCTAAGGCTAGAAAAAAATACAAAAATTCAAATTGCACGAAACAAAAAATGAGAAATTAATTTAATCAATCAAATTAAATTAAGAATCAATCACAAAAATACTAATTACTAAGTAATTGCAACACATTCAAGAATCAACCTAAGGAATTACCAATTGAGAAAAAGGAAAATTTACCTATCCTTAATGCTAACCGAGTTGGTTATGAATTACTAGATTATTGGTTCTAGATGATTCTAGGGTTGATTAATCTCTTTCGAGTAATAACCATTAACCCAAAATCATAAATCTTAATCAGATTATGAAGGTTGCAATCTCTCTATTTACAACCTACCAAAAACCCTAATTAGTTCTGAAGTTCTCTAATAAACTACCGGAAACCTATGCAAAATCTCTCTTCGCACAATTTACCGATTTGATTTAATTCTAATTTCTATTAAATCACCTTACTCTCCTTAGCTCAATTTAATCCTTTTTCATTCGATTCACCCTCTCAATTTATTATCGAATTATGCAATCACAAAATTAAATCACAATAAATCCAACAAACACATAAACAATTAGATTTCATTAATTCAAGAATAAAACTCTGAAGGTGAGTTTATAACATCCTCGACATTTAATATTCTATCATCAACTATTCAATCCAATTTTATACAATGATAAAATAGAAAATAAATAGAAAATACAATCGAAATGGACGACGGGAAGCAGCAATGTCAGAAAAACTCCTGATCTAGGAAGTATGTCGATTCAGCTTCTTCTCCTCTTCTCTCTTCCTTCTTCTCTTCCTCAATCTCTCGATGAATTCTCTCTAGGATTTCTTAAACTAAGCCCTAAAACATGATGATTGTCACACTTATCAACATCCCCACACTTAAACGTTTGCTTGTCCTCAAGCAAACAAAATAATAAACACACAAAATCACAGAGCACACAATGCAATAATAAGACAATGGCTTCAACTTCATGAAATAAATTTAACTTTAAACATAACCATTCAATTATTCCAAATCATTAATATGTAAAATTTACATCTTAGAGCTCTGGACTAAACATACATATTAATCAAGACCTAAATGTCAAGTTATTCACCTTTTTCAATTGTACATACACATTAATAACTATTAGGTCATTCAAACTCTGTAACTACTCCTAAGTAAGTTTTCATGAAAATTCAACCTATTTACAAGTTCGGTATGTTTGTATTAGAAAACACACATTGTTTTATTCTTTTATTTACTTTTTATGGACATGGACCTAGTCTTCTACTCGGAGGTAAACATTGGTGATGAATGTCAATCCGGTTACTCGACTAAGTCATGTTTTTATTTAACTGCTTAGTTGAAATGTCATTATAGCCTTATGATGTAGAGGCACACATTTGTGATGCGTGTCGATCTGTTACTAAACTTTATCACATTTTCAACTAGCTACTAGCTCTATTAATAACCTGAAGGCTAGCAAAATATTTATTTATTTAAAATTAACAAACAAACTTTTTTTTATTGCCTACCTTGTTGCTTTAGTTACTCATTTTCATGAAAAAATACTAGCAAAGTTACCTTAATTGAAAGACCTAAAATTGTGAATGAATGTAACAATTTAGAGGGTGAAAAACTAATAGCATATTTAACTAAAGAACCCAATTCACAAATTTTGTGAGCTGATGACTCTTTACAACCTAATAGATTATGTTTAAAATTAAATCAATTTTAGTCCATCTAAGCCATTGACACATTCACTCAATTCACAATATGCAACCTAATAACCTATCATACAATATACAACATTCACACTCAAAACAAAACATAACCCTCCCCACACTTGACCAACACATTGTCCTCAATGTGAGAAGGAGGCAAACAAAAATGTTGGACCCCGAACTTTTCTTGAAAATTTAAAGTGTAAATTGACATTAAATGAGGAATTTGTGGTGAATCATTCATGTGCAAAGAAAAAGAAAATTTAAGAATGTGA
>JAOTAZ010077594.1:0-13744 GCA_025629785.1 Erythroxylum oxycarpum | reverse complement strand
TAGTTAGAAGTGAAAACAAGGTTGAATGTGGGTAGGAAGTTGTTGAGGAATGGTTTATGTAAAGGTTTTATTGTTTGTTTAATGATCAAAGATAGAGTTTGATGTTTTGTTAATGATTTTGGGTTGTAATGAGCTTAGAAACGAAGTATAAGAGGTGATTTAATGTTAAGATAGGTTATATTTGAAAGTTAGGAAGTGTATAGTTGAAGAATGCCAAAAACACAACTTTTCGGAGGATTTTGGAGTCATACGTCACGGCGCGCAATTGCCCTAGCCACGGCACACTCTAACTTTCTTGTCACAACGAGCTCCAGCTTTCCTGCATAGACATAGTTTGGTATTTTGGGCATAACTTTTGATGTAGATGTCCAAATTGAGTGATTTTTATTTGCTATAAATTAGAGACAGAGGGCTACAGGTTGTATGAAGGAATGGAGTCCAAATTTGGTCTATAAGAATCTAAAATTACGGATGGAATTTGAGTATAGAATTTTTGTTTCAACGTAAGTTATAGTTCAAATTGTTAAAGTATGATTTTCTGATTTCTACACCGAATTGAATGGAATTTTGGCTATTATTTAAGGAAATCAAGGGAGGCAAGAGGAGTAAGAGGAAAGACATCCCTAAACAAGTTCATAAGCAAGGAACTCAAGGTGGGCACACGTTTATAATAGAGTAAATAAGCCACTCAATATTTTATTCAAATCAAGAAAGATTTAATGATTTAAATTATATCATCAATGTTGCCTTTTTCTTTCTTTTTTTTTGCTTGAATTGTGAAATTTTTATATGTTTGCTACATGCTTTGTGTTGATGATTGATGAAAAGACTTTGAAAAAGGGTTTCCCTTTAAAAGAATACATGTTTATGAAATTATGTTTGCAGAAATAATTTTTGCAAGGATATTAAGTTTATGAAAAGCAAGTTTTCAAGAAAATGTGCCATGTTGGGCAACAAGATTACAAGATTTTGAACCATATGTGTTATGTGGTTTTGTGGTAGTGCCTCAAGAACCGTAACGTGCACATTGACCCAAATATAGGCTTCTCCCGCCTGTCCGCCAGTGGCATGAAGCTCCCTCAGGGACTCCCTCAAGAATTTACGGCTACACAGGACCATTATATAGGAATGTGTAGTGCATCATGAATTTGGACTTACCCAAACCATTCTAAAGTGCTTATGTGCTTATGATCTATTGACAAGTTTGATGCATACATGATTTATAATTGCTCATGAATTATTTGAAAATCAAGAATTTTGAGATGATGATATTTACATGTGAAATTACTATGGTTTTGATAATGTGTAATGGCAATGAGTTTTTGAAAATATTTTTTCTTGTTTCTTTATTATAAATCTATTACCCACGAGCTTTAAGCTCACCCCCTCCCCTTCCCGTCCCATCTTCAGGTGAGGAGTAAGAGATCGAGTAGACTTGAGTTACGGCATCACTCCAAATTTGCATACTTTTGTATTTTAAAGTTAGATTTTTAGGAATTCAATGCTTTAGCCGCATTTCAAGCTTTACTGGTTCAAGTATATTTTTTATTTTTAGATTATGAAGCAAATGATGTATTGTGGCTTGAAATGCCTTTAAAGCTTTAAAAAACTCTTCTTTTGGTTATCAATGAGATATGGTTGATATTGTTTTAGCTTCAAACTATTGCATTGATTCGTTTTATTTTGGAAGGTTGTGTTTATGTTCAAGTTTATTTTGTGTTGGGTTGTTTTGATGAAAATGGCTGAAAATTTTAAGTTATGGGTTCTATGGAAAAGGCATTCGTCGCGATGAGACCATTTGCTCGCCGCGGCAAAGATAATATTGCGGGTTCGTCGCGGCGACGCCCACCTTTGCTTCCGAGGAATCTTTTTCTAAATCTTCAACTTCTAAGTCTTCCCTCCACACCCAAGGTTCAATCTTCCGTGTCCGATGTTGGGCTCCGAAAATGGGGTCTAACATGTTGTGGTATCAGAGTGACTAGGTTTAGGTCCAGGTTTGTATTGCATTGTTTTAAATAAACAACTTGCATTATTTTGAATTGTTATACACGATTTGAATTGTTTTATATGATTTGAACATACTTTGAAAATTGTTTTGTTTGAACTAAAGGTTTTCAATGGTTTTATACTTGAAGGAGTGACAATGCCACCTCGAAAGAGAACTCGAGGAGCTGTGACTCATTCTCATTCTCGCCAGGGGAGCACGGATGAATCTTATGTCCCACAAGATGCTGGGACTCATTCTGCTCCGAATTTTGAGGCACCCAATGTGCAGCATAAGGTGCCTCCACCGCCTGCTCCTATGCCTGAAACAAAACCCATGGATCTGCAATTTTTTCAAGCCTTTGCTTAGGCTTTCATATACGCAATGGATCAAGGGTCTCAGGTTCTGATGCAAGCACCAGTAGAGAGAAGTGGGCAGTATGATAAGCTCCGCAAGTTTGGGGTTGTAGATTTCAATGGAACGACAAATCCAGAAGAGGCCGAAGCATGGTTGAAAAGGACCGAGAGGGTTCTAATTCAGATGAAGTGCTCTGATGAGGAGAAAATAGATTATGCAGTGAGCTTACTATAGGGAGATGCACTGCATTGGTGGCAGTTAGTGCCCCACAGTCAAGTTGTGTCTTCGGTACTGACATGGAGAGACTTTGTTGAAGTGTTCAGAAAGAAGTACCTCTCCAAGGTTTATGTACAAGAGAAGGCCAGGGAATTTCTGAATCTCACACAGAGGAACATGAATGTGAGCAAGTATGAGTTGAAGTTTACCCAGCTTTCCCGATATGCAGCCAATATTGTGGCAACTGAGGAAGATAAATGTCGTAAGTTTCAGGGAGGTCTTCATCTGGGGATCAAGGAGAAAGTCTTGATCCACAACTTCTGTGACTACCAACAATTGGTGGATGCTGCACTCCAGGCTGAAAAACTGGAGAATATAGGAAATGAAGTAAGCAGGAAGAGGAAGAACAGGAAGCAGTCTTCTAAGAAAGGAACGAGTGCTCCAATGCCTGAGAGGAGCACAAGGAGTTATCACACACAGAGTGAAGTGGGTAGCAATGGCTCTACCAGGAACAAGCGGGTAAAGGCAGTATCAGGGCAAGCCTCTAATGTGGGAGGCATTGGAAGAGCAGGAAGGAGTAGGTACACAAACCCCCAATGTGAGCATTGTGGGAAACTTCACCAAGGAGAGTGCTTCACATTACTTGGAGCTTGTTTTCGGTGCGGGGAGAAGGGACATATGATTAGGGATTGTCCACAGGTACCGAGACAAGAGGGGTTATAGTTTCAAGGCCCGAGGCAAGCAGAAACAGTGGGAACTAGGCCAGTCACTGAGATAGGCAGCTCTGGAACTGCAAGAAAGGCTATTCCTCCAGGAAGGCCAAGGGGTTAGGCACAGGCAAGGGTGTTTGCCGTGACTAGGAAGGAAGCTGCAGCCGCACCTGAGATTGTCACGGGTATGACTCAGTTATTTGATTCAGCAGTTTATGTTTTAATTGATTCTGGTTCCACGCATTCTTTTGTTTCCACAAGCATAGCGTTGCATGGTGTGAATTCAGTGCCTTTGCTTGTTAGTACACCGCTGGGGATGAATATGGTAATCAGTCAGGTATATAAGGGTTGTGAGCTCTTCATTGATGGTGCTAGATTGGTAGTGGACTTACTACCTCTAGACCTAAAAGGGTTAGATGTTATATTGGGAATAGATGCTATGGAGAAATATCTGGCGAAGCTGGATTGTGGCCTGAAAGAGGTAGAATTTGATCTGGGCAACGGTGAGAAGCTGATGTTCAGAGGGGACAGGAAAACACCATCACCAAGAATTATTTCAGCCTTACTAGCTGACAGAATGATGGGTCAGGGGTATGAAGCCTTCTCGGCTCATGTTGTGGATACCGATGTGAATGAAGGGAAGTTAGAGGATTTTTCGATTGTGAGGAAATTTCCAGATGTGTTCCCATAGGACTTACCTGGTTTGCCACTGGTGAGGGAAATCGAGTTTGCCATCGACTTGATTCCCGGAACCACACTTATTTCGATACCACCTTATGAAATGGCTCTAGTTGAGTTAAAAGAGCTTAAGGAATAGTTGGAGGAACTGTTTGACAAGGGATATATACGGCCGAGTTTGTCACCTTAGGGATCACTGATTTTGTTTGTTAAGAAGAAGGATGGAACTTGACAGATGTGTATCGACTATCGAAGGCTCAACAAGGTGACCATTAAAAACAAGTATCCTCTGACATGAATACATGATCTGTTTGACCAGATGCAGGGAGCAAGGGTCTTCTCCAAGATTGATCTCAGTCCAGGCTATCATCAGCTCATAATCAAGGAGTTTGATGTAAGCAAGACAACTTTTAGAACTCGGTATGGACATTATGAGTTTTTATTCATGCCATTTGGTTTGACCAATGCTCCAGCTGCTTTTATGGATCTTATGAATAGGGTCTTTAAAGAGTATCTGGATCAGTTTGTCATAGTGTTTATAGATGACATTCTGGTATATTCTAAAAGTGAAGGGAAATATGAGGAGCATCTCAGGATTGTATTGCAGACACTAAGGGAGAGAGAGCTTTATGTTAAGTTCAGCAAGTGTGAGTTTTGGCTTCATGAGGTGACATTCCTTAGACATGTGGTTTCGAAAGATGGGGTACATGTTGATCCAAGGAAGGTTGAAGCAGTGGTGAATTGGCATGCACCTAAGACAGTGACAGAGGTGAGGAGTTTGTTGGGTCTGGCAGGTTATTATAAGAGGTTTGTGAAGGATTCTCCATGATAGTTGCTCCGATGACTAAGTTATTGAGGAAGAATCAGAAATTTTTCTGGAGTGAGGAATGCCAGGAGAGCTTTGAGGAGCTCAAGCACAAATTAATGAGTGCTCCAGTTTTGATTTTGCCTACTGGATATGAAGGGTATACAGTGTATAGTGATGCTTCGAGGAAGGGTCTGGGTTGTGTGTTGATGTAGGGAGACAGGGTGATAGCTTATGCTTCACAGCAATTGAAGTCATATAAATTGAATTATCTGACCCATGATTTGGAATTGGCAGTAGTGATTTTTGCCTTGAAAATTTTGAGGCATTATCTATATGGGGTTCAGACGAGGATTTTTACTGATCATAAGAATCTCAAGTACTTACTGAGCCAGAAAGAACTGAATTTGAGAAAGAGAAGGTAGATTGAGTTACTCAAGGATTATGATCTGATGATTGAGTACCATTCAGGGAAGGCGAATGTAGTGGCGAATGATTTGAGTAGGAAATCCTCTATAGCCTATGTTCAGACAGTTTATTTACCTTTGTTGGAAGAGATGGCTAAGCTTAAGATAAGCTTGAAGTAGGAGGAACCAAATTACATTCTTGCTAACTTCAGAGTAAGACCAATACTTTGGGAGAAGGTTAGGGAGTTATAGGCACAAGATGTAGAGTTAAGCAAGCTTCGAGAGGAAATTCAGAATGGCAAGAAGTCTTAGGTAGTAGTAAGGGATGATGGACTCATGACAGTCAGAAACAAACTTTATATTCCAAATTTTAAGGAGGTGAAGGATGGGATTTTGGATGAGGCACACAATGCACCTTACGCCATGCACCCAAGTAGCACCAGGATGTACAGGGACTTGAGAGAGAATTTCTGGTGGAAAGGCATGAAAAGGGATGTAGCAGAGTATGTAAGTAAGTGTCTAGTGTGTCAGCAAGTCAAAGCTGAACACCAAGCACCTTCAGGCAAGTTAAAGCCATTGTCCATTCCTGAGTGGAAGTGGCAAAGCGTAACCATGGATTTTCTGATGGGTTTGCCCAAGACCAATAGGAAACATGATGCTATATGGGTGATTGTGGATCGTTTGACGAAGTCAACCCATTTTCTGGCAATTAGACAGACTGACTCTCTGCATGTGCTAGCAAAGAAGTACATCGATGAGATAGTGAGATTAAATGGGATTCCAGATTCTATAGTTTCCGATAGAGATCCTCGGTTTATTTTGAGGAAGTTTGCAAAAGGCTATGGGGACTAAGTTGAATTTTAGTATTGCTTTTCATCCTCAGATGGATGATCAATCTGAGAGGACCATTCGAACACTTAAAGAAATGCTCCGGGCATATGTAATGGATTTCAAGGGAGTTTAGGATAAACATTTGCCATTGGTCAAATTTGCTTACAATAATTCGTACCTTTTGAGCATTTAGATGGCTCCTTATGAAGCACTATATGGAAGAAGGTGTAGAACTCCATTATGCTAGGATGAAGAAGGAGAGAGGAAACTGATAGGACCAGAATTGATTTAGATGACAGTTGACAAGGTCAATCTAGTTAAACATCGGCTTAAAGCAGCTCAGGATAGAATGAAGAGCTACATTGATGCACACAGAAAGGAGATGGAGTATGAAGTCAGTGAGAAAGTATTCCTTAAGACATCTCCTTGGAAAGGAGTAATGAGATTTGGCAAAAAGGGCAAGTTAAATCCAAGATATGTGGGTCCATATGGGATTGTTGAGAGGATTGGACCGCTAGCCTATAGGTTGGCGTTGCCTCCGGAGTTATCACAGATACATGATGTCTTTCATGTCTCCATGCTGAGAAGGTATAGATCGGATCCTTCTTTTATCATTCAGGCCACTGAGGTTCAATTGAGAGATGATTTGAGTTATGAGGAGATTCCAGTGGATATTTTGGACACCAAGGAAAAGGTCCTCTGGAGCAAGACGGTTCAGCTAGTCAAAGTTCTATGGAGAAACCATTCAGTGGAAGTGGCCACGTGGAAGCCATTGGAAGCTATGAAAGAGAAGTATCCGCATCTCTTCAATGACTCAGGTGAAAATTTCAAGGACAAAATTCTTTTAAGAGGGGGAGAAATGTTGGCCCCCGAATTATTTTCTTATTGAATAAGCATGATTTCAATTTATTTTTAAGGTTTTGATTGATTAATTGCCTTTGGTTGGAGTTTAATTAGCATGTTAATGATTTGAGGATTTATTGCTTAGATTGATGGGATTAGAAGTATTAAATGGAGAAATTAAGATTAAGTTAGAGTATAGTATAGTGTAAGTGAAAAATGAAGAAATAAAAATGTATAAGGGCAAAATGGGAAGATCACTTAAGGTTAAGAGGTATAAGGCTTATATTGAAGGGTATAATGGACATTTGATGATTATTAGGAGTGGAAATTAGAAGAAGAAAAATAAAATGAAGAGGGAAAGAAGAGAGTGTCGTCGAAGAGAGGAAGAAAAGAGAGAAAAGCTAGGGTTTTGGGAAATCTTGAAGAGTTTGAAGATTTTGAAGCATCAACAAGTAAGTATAAGCACAAATCCTTCTTGATTGTTAGATGAAGCATAGTTAGGGTTAGTTAGAAGTGAAACCAAGGTTGAATGTGGGTAGGAAGTTGTTGAGGAATGATTTATGTGAAGGTTTTATTGTTTGGTTAATGATCAAAGATAGATTTTGATATTTTGTTAATGAATTTAGGTTGGAATGAGCTTAGAAATGAAGTATAAGAGATGGTTTAGGGTTAAGATGAGTTATATTTGAAAGTTGGGACATGTATAGTTGAAGAATGTCAAACAAATCAGGTTTCGGGAGGTTTTTGGACTCGCACGTCGCGGTGTGTTTGTGCCCTCGCTGCGGCGCGCTCTAGGATTCTCGTCGTGGCGAGAGTCCATTTTCCTGCACCGATATGTTTTGGTATTTTGGGCATAACATTTGATGTAGATGTCCAAATTGAGTGATTTTATTCGTTGTAAACTAGAGGCATAGGGCTAGAAGTGTTGTGAAAAAATAAAGTTGTAATTCAGTCCATAAGAATCTCAAATTGTGGATGGAAGTTGAGAATAGAATGTTTGTTTCAGCATAAGTTATAGTTCAAATTGTTAAGGTATGACTTTCCGATTTCTACACCAAATTGAATGAAATTTTGGATATTGTTTAAGGAAATCAAGTGAGGGAAGAGGAGTAAGAAGAACAAGAGGAAAGACATTCCTAAGCAAGTTTATAAGCAAGGAACTCAAGGTGGGCACATGTTTATAATAGAGTAACTAATCCACTCATTGTTTTCTTCAAATCAAGAAAGATTTAATGATTTAAATTGCATCATAAATGTTGCTTTAATTGCTTTTTAAATGAATTGTGAAATGGTTATATGTTTGCTACATGAATTGTGTTGATGATTGATGAAAAGACTTTAAAAAGGGATTTTCTTTTTAAAAGGATACACGTTTATGAAATCATGTTTTCAAAAATGATTTTTGCAAGAATATCAAGTTATGACAAGGAAGTTTACAAGAAAGTGCCATTTTGGGCAACAAGTTTACAAGCTTTTGAAATCTATATGTTATGTGGGTTTGTGGTAGTCCCTCAAGAACCTTCACGTGCACGTTGACCCAAGTATAGGCTTTTCCCGCCTGCCTGCTAGTGGCATGGAGCTCCCTCAAGGACTCGCTCAAGAATTTACGGCTACATAGGTCCATTATATGGGAATGTGTAGTACGTCATGAATTTGGACTTACCCAAACCATTCATCTGTGCTTATGTGCTTATGATCTGTTAACACGTTTGATGCATACATGATTTATAATTGCTCATGGATTGTTTGAAAATCAAGCATTTTGAGATGATGATACCTACATGTGAAATTACAATGGTTTTGAAAATGTACAATGACAATGAGTTTTGAAAATAGTTTTGAATGTTTCTTTATTATAAATTTGTTACACACGAGCTTTATATCTCACCCCCATTCTCCTCCACCTATTCAGGTGATGAGCAAGAGATAGAGTAGGTCAAGAGTTACGGCATCACTCCGAATTGACGTACTTTTGTATTTTTTTAGATTTTTGGGAATTCAAGGCTTTAGCCACATTTCAAGTTTTATTAGTTCAAGTGTATTTTATATTTTTGGTTATTGAACTCAACTGATGTATTATGGCTTGACATGCCATTAAAGCTTTGTAAAACTCTTCTTTTGTCGATCAATGAGATGTGATTGATATTATTTTAGTTTCACACGTTTGCATTGATTTGTTTTACCATAAGAATAAGATTTTGTAAGGTTGTGTTTATGTTCAAGCTTATTTTTGTGTGGGGATTGTTTTGATGAAAATGGCTCAAAAATCTTAAGTTATAGGCTCGGTGGAAAAAGGCTTTCACCGCGGCGAAGATAAAATCGTGGGTTCGCCGCAGAAAAAGTTAATTTGCTCACCGCGGCGTAGCCTCCCGAAAGGTTTCACCACGGCGAAACAACATACACAGCGACGACGCCTGCCTTTGCTTCCGAGGGATCTTTTTCTAAATTTTCAACTTCTAAGTCTTCCCCCCCCCCACACCCAAGCCTTATACTTCCAGGTTCGATGTTGAGCTCCGAAAACGGGGTCCAACATGTTGTGGTATCAGAGCGACTAGGTTTAGGTCGAGATTTGCATTGCATTGTTTTAAATGAACAACTTGCATTGTTTTGAATTGTTTTACACGATTTAAATTGTTTTATATGATTTGAACATAATTTGAAAATTTGTTTTGCTTGAACTAAAGGTTTTCAATGGTTTTATATTGAAGGAGTGAAAATGCCGCCTCGAAAGAGAACTCGAGGAGCTATGACTCGATCTAGCTCTCGCTAAGGGAGCACGGATGAATCCTATATCCCATAAGATGCTGGGACACATTATGCTTTGGATTTTGAGGCACATAATGTGCAACATGAGGTGCCTCTAAAGCCTCCTCCTATGCCTCAAGCAAATCCTATGGATCCGCGTTTCTTTGAAGCCTTCGCTCAAGCTTTCTCATATGCCATTGGTCAAGGGTCTTAAGTTCCGATCCAAGCTCCAGTGGAGTATGATAAGCTCCGTAAGTATGGGGCTGTGGATTTCAACGAAACTACAAATCCAGAAGAGGCTAAAACATGGTTGAAGAGGACTGAGAGAGTCCTACTTAAGATGAAATGCTCGGATGAGGAGAAATTGGATTATGCAATAAGTTTGTTGTCGGTGGATGCACTTCATTAGTGGGAGTTAGTGCCCTACAGTTAGGTCATACCACCAGTACTAACATGGAGAGACTTTTTGGAAGCTTTCAGGAGGAAGTACTTCTCGAGGTTTATGTCTAAGAGAAGGTCAGGGAGTTTCTGAATCTCACACAGAAGGATATGAGTGTGAGTGAGTATGAGCTGAAATTCACTCATGTTTTTCGATATGCGGCCAACATCCTGGAAAATGAGGAGGACAAGTGCCGCACGTTTGAAGGAAGGCTTCATTTGGGGATCAAGGAGAAAGTCCTGATCCATAATTTTTGTTACTATCAGCAGTTGGTAGATGCCGCAATCCAGGCTGAGAAACTAGATAGCATAAGATATGAAGCGAATAAGATGAGGAAGAACCGAGAGCAGTCTTCTAAGAAGGAAATGAGTGCTCCAATGTCTGAGAGGAGTATGAAGAATTTCCATACACAAATTGAGTTATGGAGTAGTACCTCTGCTAAGAACAAGCAAGTAAGGGCAGTGTTAGTGCAAGCCTCAATAGCAGGAGGAAATAGCAGGCAGGAGAGGAGCTGGTACACAAACCCCCAATGTGAGCATTGGGGGAAGTTTCACAAAGGGGAGTGCTTCAGGTTACTTGGAGCATGTTTTTGATGTGGAGAGAAGAGACATATGATCAGGGACTGTCCCCAGGTACAGAGACAAGAAGGGTCACAGTTTCAAGCCCCGAGGAGAGTAAAAATAGTGGGAACCAGGCCAGTCTCTGAAATAGGCAATTCTGGAGCTACAAATACAACCATTCCTCCAGGAAGGCCAAGGGGATAGGTGCAGGCAAGGGTGTTTGTTATGACTAGAGAGGAAGCAGCAGTCGCACCTGAAGTTGTCACGAGTCAGTTATTTGATTCAGCAGTATATTTACTAATTGATTTTGGTTCCACTCATTGTTTTGTTTCTACAAGTATGATTTTGTATGCTGTGAATTTAGTGCCTTTGAATAATCCTTTGCTTGTTAGTACACCTCTAGGGAGGAATGTGGTAATCAGTTAAGTATATAGGGGTTGTGAACTCTTCATTGAGGGTTCAAGACTGGTAGTGGATCTCCTACCTTTATACCTAAAAGACTTAGATGTTATACTTAGAATGGATGCCATGGAAACCTATCATTCAAAGTTGGATTGTGGCCTTAAGGAGGTGGAATTTGATCTGGGCAATAGTGAGAAGGTTATTTTTAGAGGGGACAGGAAAACACCATCGCCAAGAATTACTTCAGCTTTACTAGCTGACAGAATGATGGGAAAGGGGTGTGAAGCCTTCTTGGCGCATGTTGTGGATACTGATATAAATAAAGGGAAGTTAGAGGATTTTCTGATTGTGAGGGAGTTTCCAGATGTGTTCCAAGAGGACTTACCTAGTTTACCACAAGAAAGGAAAATCGAGTTTGCCATTAACTTGATTCCTGATACCACGCCTATTTCGATACCACCTTATAGAATAACTCCAGCTGAGTTGAAGGAGGTTAAGGAACAATTAGAGGAACTGTTGGAGAAGGGATACAAAAGACCAAGTTTGTCACCTTGGTAAGCGCCAGTTTTGTTTGTTAAGAAGAAGGATGGAACGTGGAAAATGTGTATTAATTATCGGAGACTCAACAAGGTGACTATTAAGAACAAGTATCCTCTGCCCTGAATAGATGATCTGTTTGGCCAGTTGTAGGAAGTAAAGGCATTTTCAAAGATTGATCTCAGCTCAGATTATCATCAGATCAAAATCAAGGAGTCTGATATAAACAAAATAGCCTTCAAGACACGGTATGGACATTATGAATTTTTAGTCACGCCTTTTGGGTTGACCAATGCTCTAGCTGCTTTTATGGATCTTATGAATAGGGTCTTCAAGGAGTATCTGGATCAGTGTTTTCATAGTATTTATAGATGACATTCTGGTGTATTCCAAGAGTGAAGGGGAACATAAAGAGCATCTTGAGATTGTGTTGCATACATTGAGGGAGATAAAACTTTATGCCAAACTTAGCAAATGTGAATTCTAGCTTCACGAAGTAATTTTCTTTGGGCATGTGATTTCAAAACATGGGGTACATATTGATCTAAGGAAGGTTGAAACAGTGGTGAATTGGCATGCCAAGACAACAACAAAGGTGAGGAGTTTTCTAGGTCTGGCATGTTATTATAGGAGGTTTGTGGAAGGATTATCCATGATAGCTACTCCATTGACTGAGTGATTGAGGAAGAACAGAAATTTGTCTGAAGCGAGGAATGTCAGAAAAGTTTTGAGGAGCTCAAGTGCAGATTAACAAGTGCCCCAGTTTTGATTTTTCCTACTAGAGATGAGGGTTATACAATGTATAATGATGCTTTAAGAAAGGGTTTGGGCTGTGTGTTGATGCAGGGAGACAGGGTGAGAGAGCATTTCTGGTGGAAAGGCATAAAGAGGGATGTAGCAGAATATGCAAGTAAGTGTCTAGTGTGTCAGCAAGGCAAGGCTAAACATTAGGCACCTTTAAGCAAGTTAAGGCCATTGTCTATTGCCGAGTGGAAGTGGCAAAGAGTAACCATGTATTTTCTAATAGGTTTGCCCAAGACTAGTAAGAACATGATGCTATATTGGTTATTGTTGATTAGTTAATGAATTTAATCCATTTTCTGGCAATCAAACAGACTGATTGTTTGCATGTGCTAGCAAAGACGTATATTGATAAGATAATGAGATTACATGGGATCCCAAATTCCATAGTTTTTTATAGAGACCCTCGGTTTACTTCGAGATTCTAGAGAAGCTTACAAGAAGCTTTAGGGATCAAGTTGTTTTTTAGCACTACTTTTCATCGCCAGACAGATGGCCAATCTGAGAGGACCATTCAAACCTTTGAGGGAATGCTCAAGGCATGTGTGATGGATTTCGAAGGAGCTTAGGATGAGCATTTGTCATTGGTCGAATTTGCTTATAATAATTCGTACCATTCGAGCATTCAGATGAATCCTTATAAAGCACTATATGGAAGAAGGTGTAGAACTCCGATATGCTGGGATGAAGAAGGAGAAAGGAAACTGATAGGACCAAAATTGATTCAAATGAAAGTCGCCAAGGTCAACTTAGTCAAGCAATAGCTTAAGGCGGCTCAGGATAGAATGAAGAGCTATACTGTTGCACACCGAAAGGAAATGGAGTATGAAGTCGGTTGTTTTCCTTAAGACATCTCCTTGGAAAGGAGTAATGAGGGTTGGCAAGAAAGCCAAGTTGAGTCTGAGATATATGGGTCCTTATGAAATTCTTGAGAGGATTGGACCACTAGCCTATAGGTTGGCATTGCCCCCAGAATTGTCATAGATACATGATGTCTTTCATGTTTCCATATTAAGGACGTATAGATCGGATCCATTCCACATTATTTAGATCACTGAAGTTGAGTTGAGAGATTATCTATGTTACGAGGAGACTTTAGTGGGGATTTTGGGCACTAAAGAGAAGGTCCTCAAGAGCAAGACAGTTTAGCTAGTCAAAGTCTTTTGGAGAAACCATTCAATGGAAGAGGCCACGTGGGAGACTTTGGAAGCCATAAAAGAGAAGAATCTACATCTCTTCAATGACTCAGGTAAGAATTTCAAGGACGAAATTCTTTTAAGAGTGGTAGAAATGTTAGGCCCCAAATTTTTTTATTTATTTTATTAAACATGATTTGATTAAATTTTGTGGTCTTGCTTGATAAATCATTTTCTTTGGAGTTTAATTAGCATGTCAATGTTAGGAGGATTTGTTGCATGGATTTATGGAA
>JAOTAZ010077581.1:0-13750 GCA_025629785.1 Erythroxylum oxycarpum | reverse complement strand
CCCTTATTAATTAATAACCTGGATACGATCTCAGATTTAATTAATTAATAGCTTTACGAATCAAGAAAATCGACGAATTAGACAACATACATATGATGTACATTTAGCCTAGATAATTATTTTTCCTAGAATCATGTCCCTAACGTGGTAGACAAAAATTCTAGTCGCTACTTTTGATTAAAAGAATTGAACTTCAACCTTTTTAATCTAGCGATTGAATGAATAAAAACACAAACTAGTTGCGCACCTAGCTGTCAAATTAAACAATCAAACAATGACCCCAAAAAATAATTACTATTTGACTAATAAATCGATTGAAATAAAGAACAAAATCTCACAATATGTAAAGTTCAATAACTAGGATTCCGTAAACTAAGAAATAAAAATTTAGTTACCCAACGTCATGATTTCCCTATCTATTCCGACTATCACTGATGTTGAACTATTGTGGGTATCCTTCTGTTCTTTTATATCTGCGGCAATCTCCATCATTTAATTCACGCTACTCTCTTGGCTTCTGTTGATTTATTTTTTTCAACACTCTCTCACAGCACCGCACTCCTCTTCATTTTTCCTCCCTTTCCTCTCGTTGATGTCCATTAATTATTTATATTGCGCCGACACCTGTTGCGTTAACTCTCCCGTGCTGTGCGTTGATTTTTCTTTGATTCTCCACTGAGCCGCCGCCCTCTCTTGGCTTGTTGTTCCTATTTGTTTTCACGCCTCCCCCAAATCCTCCGTTGATTTTATTAACGCCGCCCTCACTGTTTTGTGTCTTGTTATGGGACGTCTGTCACTGTGAAATCGTCCCAAGCACTTAATTCTCCTGCTTCTTCACGTGTCTCTCCTATCTTGTTCGTAGCTCCCAATTCAACGCCTGCTTTGCTTTTCCAATTTAATCTCTTATGCCTTAATTAATTTTGCTCTCCAGTTGTGCTTGCCCTCACTGCTTTGTGCGTGATATCAATCAAGAGCCTTTTTGTGATTTCTCCAGGGGCGTGTTATGGCTTGACGCCACCCACGCCTAATTGATTTTTTATGCTTTTATTTCTCCTGTGCGTTCATTTCCTTTGGCGGCACTGTGGGTCTCCTTTTAAAATGCTGGTCTTTGCGCCGACAACTCTCAAAACTTCCGTCCATACGTGATTAGCGTCTCTGTTTATTTTCACGCCAGATGCGTTGCTCTCCTTCGTTTGTTTTGTTTTATATTGCGTACACCTCCAATTCCTTACAGTGACGCCACGTTGCTCTTCATTTCATCCCCAGCTCATTAATTTTTTGTTGCTGATTTTTGGACTATTAAATGAGCTTGAGCTTAAACCCTGTGCGTGATTAATTGCCTTTCCACTCTCAGCCACCGCCTTCGTCCCTCTCTGCTCTCCACTGTGCGTTTTATTCTATTTAATTTCCAGTCCCTCCTTTTGTCCACGTCTGCCCTATATCTCCTCTCTAGCGTGATTTAATTTTGCTTCTCTTGTGTAAGACACGTGCATGCTTCTCCTTCAATTGATTTCTCCAGCTGTCTCCTATCGTGTTCATCCTCATTTAATTTTTGCATGCGTGATTTGCTGCCTCCAGTAATTTTAATTTGCTTCTGCGCTGGGGCCCTCTCTTCATGCTAGTCTCTTATGCCTCCCTTTAATTTGCTTCTCTGCCCATTAATTCTCCTCTGATTTTAATTTGTCTCCCACGTTTTTTGGCTCCAATTTAGTGTTGTCTCTTCTTCAAAAACAATGCCACTTGGTCACGTTCCTATTAAAATTTATTTCTCCAGCCCTTTGTCCTGTGCTTTGGGTGCTTCTCTTCTCTGTGGTGTGGATGGGCTGCTCCTTTAATTTTTCTCAACTCAATGATGCGTTTTCATTTGACAATTAAATTGTCATTCTTCAAACCTTCCTTCTGACCATGTCTAATTAATGTCAACATCTAGTTCAGCTTTTTTTATCCTAAAATTATTGCAATTCTTTCTATTTGATTCCAAAATACACCTCGACATAAAATAAAATTAATTTCCATTAAGTATAACTTCAAACTTCAATAATAAAGAAAATTAACACACAAAAATATAGAAAATAACGACACTAACACCTGTTAATTTCTCTTCAACTTCACTCTCTCTGCAACTCCAACCCAATTGGAGGAAGCAGAAGACATCTCCTGCACACGTCTACTCTCACATGTGATGCGTGCAAGAGCGTGTGGGGCCCACAAAACTTGTTTTTGTGCTCCGTTTTTCTGTTCTACTTCATTTTTTGAGTCTGATTTTTCTATATATATATTTCATAATTCCATTGCATTTCATATTTTTTTATAACAGAAATATTACATTACATAGGATATTTTATTCATTTTCCAACTTTTTTATTTAATCGGATACATTGGAAATTAGTATTACCCTATTTTGGATATGTTTACAGCAGTCACTCTCTCACAATCATATCTTATATGTTTTTATTAAATTGCATGTGATATTTGCTTGTTTATTCAACTGTATAAGTACAAAGCCTATTTTAGAATGCAATTTACTATGATCATGGTATT
The DNA here is from genome assembly GCA_025629785.1 of Erythroxylum oxycarpum. NCBI lineage: Eukaryota > Viridiplantae > Streptophyta > Magnoliopsida > Malpighiales > Erythroxylaceae > Erythroxylum > Erythroxylum oxycarpum. Next base: position 11,209 of record JAOTAZ010077581.1, on the reverse strand, counting down.
CGGCAATATATTTTGATTCCTGTATGAAAAGTTTCATGGATTACTATAGGTGATTACCACCAAAGTGGGATCAATCATAGTGGTTTGTGAGATTTTTTATAACTTTTTAGGAATGTTTCTGATTAATGCGTATAATTGCCTACCTAAAGGGCATAGTTATGCTTTTTAGTTGTGAGACCAAATTTCACACAAAGTTATTGAGGCTTACAATAGTCTTGGGAATCTTTTTGCCCAAGGGGGATGAAATTTCAAGAATGTGTGATTCTTAGTTAGGCCTCACTATTATTTTTATGCCCTTATTATTGCTATTAATGTATTCTATTTTGTCTTACACAGTTTCCTTCGCTATGAATAATAGTCAAGTGACCGTAGAAATTTTAACTGGCTCAAATTACAAGAGATAGAGGCAAGACATAGATTTTTCCTTAGGAATAGTTGATCTAGATATGGCATTAAGGGAAGACATACCTGTCGTAGCTGATGAAAGTATACCTAAATAGAGAGAGTCTGGCTAAGTGGGAGAAATCTAATCGACTTAGCTTGGTTGCAATTAAGAGGACCATTGCTTAACACCTGTTGAGTGGTTTGCCGACACAACATCTGCTAAGGATTTTCTCACTGCTATCAGAGATAGATAATATGTATCTAATAATGTTGAGTCTGGATATTTAATGAAAGAGTTTATGGATATGAGGTATAACCATAATGGGGGTGTTAGAGAAATTTTATTGGATCCTGATTTTTTTATTTATTTGTTTAATTACTTACTTATGTTTGTTTGTTGGTTTAATTTTTATTTATTTTTTAAATTGGGTCATTAATTAGAATTTGAGGGAAGGATTAGAAATTGGAATTAGAAGGAAGTGTTAGAATTAAGTTAGCTTAAGTGGTTAGTAGAGCCATAAAAGACAAAAGAGGGGTATAATTGGAAAGATCATGTAAGTGAGGGGCAATTTTGGAAGAAAAGAGCTAAAGATGAGTCTTAAAATTAGAAGAAGAGTGGAAGATGTCGTGAGTAGTCAAAGAGGAGAAGAAAAAACATGAAAAGAGAAAAGAAAGGAGAGAAAAATCGTAGAGAAAGAAGGGACAGGAAGGAAAAATTGTGGGAAGAAGAGGAAATCAAGCTTTTCAAGATAAGTTCATCATCTTCTTCTTGCTTTAGTAAAGAAATGGATTGTTGTTTGTGAATGAAGAAGTTTTAGAGAGAGAAAGGTGTTTTGTGTTAGGAATGCATGAAGGAAGAAGATGATTAAGGGAACTTATTTGATTGCTGGGTTTCTAAGCTAGGTTTTGAGTTTTCTAACCTAGATGGCTTATGGGTAGCTTAAGTTTAAACTTGATTTATGTTAATTCTATTTTGTTGTGATTATGGAAATTTGGGGGATTTCCATTTGAATTAGAATTGAATAAGAATTTTGGTTGTGTTAGGAAATCAAGAGCAACTTACCCAAAAGCAAGAGGAAGGGCACAATTGAGTTTGGATTTTTTTCAAGAATTATAAGGTAGGTAATTTATTTATAGTTATTGTGTAACGGACAAAAATGCCTTGTGTGTGATGTTGTGTGTTAAAATAACTTGCTTGAAATGTTATGATGTGAAAATTCATTATGATGTATGACATTGTGATAAAACAATTGAATTGCGTGTATGATTATATTATGCCATTGAATTGAGTCATGACATTTTGTATAAGAAAAAGCACGAGAAAATGAGATTGTGCATGATTGAATGAAGCATGAGATTTGATTGTATTTGGGCGAGATAGGAACTGTTTCGTAGTCACATGCACGTCGACATAAAGCCTTCTCCTGGTTGCCTGCTTATGGCCCACGAGATCCAAAAAGTGGACTCATTTCGTTCACAGAGCAAACTTCGGTTTCTTCGTTTTGTTCCACGGAACCCTCGAGCTAATTGTGTGTGCATTTGCATTTTGATGTGCTAAGTTTATGATGACATTTCGAGTGTTATGCTTCGATGTGAATTACATCCAATATGTCCTATGTGATGATATTTTGAATTATGAAATGTGAATTGAAATTGTAAATACAGAACTTTCATTGCGAAGTGTATGCCTATATGAATGTTTATATATATATGTTTGATTGTGTAGCTCATCGCCAATGGCTATAAATATATTAGCCACTAAGTTGTGTAGCTCAACCCAATATTTTTTCCACTCCTCATGTGCAAATCGAGAAGATCAGTGAATCCTTGCAAGACATTTGGACAATTTCAAGAGAGTTAGCTTTTGTACTAAGTTAGTAGCTAGACATTTCGATAGCTTTATAAGCATATTGAACATTGAGCATCCAATGTATTTTGTAACTTGTTATAAGACTTTGATGAAATGTCAATATGTAATTAAAGCTATGTATGAACTTCATTTTGATTTAGAAATGAATTGAGCATCGAATAAGTTCCCTTGTGTATGTGCTTATTTTATCTTGTAGTGTACAATTCATATTTCAAGTTTGCATAAGGGTAAAAATTATGTATTGAATTCAGGGGGGAAACCAAGGTTAATTTAGGATATATTAGACAAAGTGTTCTCTTGAAAGTTGTAGTAAATCCTCTTAGCTTTCCAACGGTATAAAGTTTGTAAAATTTGGGTATCGGAGTTAAGAGATATGAGCATTATAAATGATGGTGCTGTATGGGAGGTATGAACATGACAACTATGGTGAATGATGAGAGTTTGTGTATTCTATGAGTTATTTGAGTTGAGATTTGGGAGTTTAATGCATTCAAATTGGTAATTGAATGTTTGAGGAGTGTTATTGTACTAGAAGGGTTGAATTTGGGGAGATTATGAGTGTATATGGTGTTACAATGGATGTTGGAAGCACTGAAGAGGCTTTGGAAGGAGTTTTGAGTCACCAATGTCCGTTTAATAGACATTAGGTTCGTTTAACGGACCTTCTTGGGTGAAAAAGGACCCCCTGCCTCACCAATGTTTGTTTAATGGACCTAATCCATTAAACGGACCTTCTCGGGTAAAAAATGGCTTCTAAGCCAATCTATGCCCGTTAAACGGACATGAATGCCCGTTAAACGGACATTCACGGGATATCTACAGTAAATAGCTATTTGGACCCTTTTAGAGGCAGAGTCTCACTTCGGGTTCTTTATAAAAGTTTTAGATCTCGAAGTCTGCTTTCAAATGGTCTAAAAACTAAATCAATCCAACATCTGTAACAAAAGTTATGGCAATTGCGCCAAGACATGTACAATACGAGTAAGGACATAAACATGTTGGATTCTTTTGGCCATAACTTCTTCGTCCGACCTCCAAATTAAGTGATTCTTGAAGCATTAGATTCCTAACACTTTTTCCTATCTCATCAAAAAATTGATAGCTTTTGGTTTTGAATTCAAAAAGATTCATGGAAAGGTAATGAGGGTTTATAGAAATAACCTTACAACAAAACTTGTTTACGCTTTTTGACTTCGAATCGGATAATTGGGCTCTGGGAATGGGGTCCAACACCTCGGTTGGGCATCGAGAACGTGGCTCAACAAATTTATTCTGAGAATGCTTCACATTCAAACCAAACTGAAAACCCAATCCATTGGTCTGAATGAAAATTTCATTGTTCACCATGCCTTAAACTGTCTCCTTATTGAATTTACCTAAATAAAACAACATATAATACCATTGGTGAGAAGTGGAGTGTTAATGACCTTATTACCAAATGTTTGGCTGAGGAAGAGAAACTTAGGGAAAAAAAGAGTGATTTAGCTCTCCTGACCGTTCATACTAAACCCATTCTAGTAAGAGTCATATGAAACATAAGAAACACTCTTATAGTGCTCCCTACAAGAAATTTGGCAACAATCACTACCACATTGTAGGAGAGCCTAGGTAAACGAACTTTAAGAAAGATCCTTGGTGTGTCTTCTGTAAGGTTAAGGGACGCTATAGAGGAGAATGTTGTAAATTCAAGGCTTGGTTTGAAAATAAGAAGAAATCTGGAGGTAATCATTTTGCTTTTGTCTGAGTCTAATATAGTTGATGTCCCTATATATTCTTGGTGGTTTGATAGTGGTTCCACTACCCATATTGATGTGTCCTTATTGGGGTTCACAAACATGAGGAAGCGAAGTCTGAAAGAAAGCAAGCTGAGGGTAGGAAATGATCTTGAAGTAGAAGTGGAGTGCATTGGAGTTGTTACCTTAGTTTTAGATTTAGGGCATGAACTTATTTTAAAGAATAACTTTTATGTACCTTCTTGTAGAAGGAATTTGATTTCAATTTCTTGCTTATATAAACTTGGTTTTACTTTTTCTTTTGTTGGCAGAAAAACAATTTTTTTTAATTATGCAATAATAGGATCTGGTTTTTTTAGTGGATGGTTCATATAAATTGTCTTTGGCTTCTGATAATTTTTCTACATTTTTCAATGTTGAGACTACTCTTGCTAAGCAGTCTAGGATAAAAGAGAAATCCTAGTTCTTATGGCACAAACGCTTAGGTCACATCTCTAGGCAAAATGTAGTGCGATTAATTAGAGATAACATTTTACCTTCCTTAGACTTTAATGATTTGGGAATATGTTTAGATTGCATCAGAGGAAAATTCAATAAGACCAAAAAGAAAGATGCAAATAGAAGTTTAAGTCTCTTAGAAATCATTCACATGGACATCAGTGAAACTCTATCTCCTACTATTTGTGGTAACAAGTACTTTATTACCTTTATTGATGACTTTTTCGACTTGACTATCTTTTTCTAATTAAAGAAAAATCTGATACACTTGAGAAATTTAAAATTTTTTAAACTGAAGTTGAAAAGCAATTAGGAAAAGTCATCAAAGTGGTGAGATCTGACCATGGTGGTGAGTATTATGGTAGATTTGATTCTGGGCAGCAACATAAGGGACCATTTGCTAAATTTTTGCAAACTTGTGGAATTCTTCCACAATATACCATGCTTGGTAGTTCTAAACAAAATGGTGTAGTTGAAAGGCAAAACTGTACTTTAAAAGATATGTTGAGGAGTATGATGAGTGGAACTAATTTGCCAGATTTTTTATGGGGGGAAGCCTTAAAAACTACTCTTTACATCCTGAACAGAGTTCCTAACAAATCCGTTCTAAAAGCACCATTTGAACTTTGGACAGGTAGAAACCCAGTTTAAACCATTTTCGTGAGTTGGGTTGTCCTGCAGAAGTTAGGATCTATAATCCCTTATAGAAAAAGACAAACCCTAAATCTACCCATTGTTACTTCATTGGATATCCAGACCATGTAAAAGGGTATAGGTTCTATTATCCTAAAAGCGGTTTTAGAATTGTGGAATCTATAAATGCAACATTTTTAGAATTGGACAAAGTTGAAGCTATTATTCTTTTTATTGATTCCACTGATAATGTGCGTGAGATCGTTTCTTTTCCTGTTGCCATTGATAACATGTCTACAGTTATTGTTCCAGTCGAGAACTTGGTTGATGCTCCTTTAGTTGATTTCCCTGCTCCGGTTGATCATTCTAATAATGTTTCTGACCCTCTTGCACTAGTTGATACTTCTCAACCTATTGAACCTATTATGCAAGTACCTCTTAGAAGGTCAGTTAGACAGAGGAGACCGGCTATTTCCAAAGATTACTTTGTTTATCTTAATGAAGACATGTATAATATTAGGGATAATATTGATCCATCTTATCAGGAGGCGATGCCTTGTGCTCATTCTTATATATGGGTAGATGCCATGAAAGAAGAAATGCAGTCTATGGCTAATAATGAAGTATGGGAACTTATTGAATTGCCTAAAAATTGTAGGGTGATTGGTTGTAAATGAATTTTTAAAACCAAGAAGGACTTGAAGGATCACACTGAGAGATATAAATCTAGGCTAGTAGCGAAAGATTTCATGTAAAGAGAGGGCATTGAATTCACTGAAACTTTTTCCCTTGTGTCTAGTAAAGATTCATTGAGAGTTTTCATGGCTCTTGTAGCAAATTTTGATACGGAGTTATATCAAATGGTTGTCAAGACAACATTTTTGAATGGTGATCTCCTTAAGGAAGTATACATACAATAACCTGAGGGTTTTCAGTCAAATGGTAATGAACATTTAGTCTACAAATTGAAGAAATCTATGTATGGTCTGAAACAAGCTTCTAGGTAGTGATACCTGAAATTTGATGAGGTCGTTACCTCCTTGGGTTTTGAAGAAAATAAAGTTGATAAGTGTATATACCTAATGGTCAGTGGGAGTAAGTTCATTTTCTCGTTTTATATGTTGATGATATTCTACTTGATAGCAGTGATCTTGGCTTGCTGAATGAAACTAAACAGATGCTGATAAAGCATTTTGAGATGAAAGATCTTGGTGAGGCAAGTTTTGTGCTAGGAATTAAAATTCACAGGGATAGGTCTCATAACTTACTTGGCTTGTCTCAAAGGGACCTAGAGAGATTTGACATGCAAAACTATAAACCTGGTGATGTACTAGTTGTTAAGGGTGACAAATTCAATAAAAACTAGTGTCCTAAGAATGAAATTGAAAAGGCAGAGATGAAGAACAGACCATTTGATAGTGCGTTGGGGAGTTTGATGTATGTTCAGGTTTGCACTAGGCCTGATATTGCTTGTATAGTTAGCCTTTTGGGTAGGCACCAATCTAATCCTGGTAATGCTTATTGGGTAACTGCTAAGAAAGTGATGAGATACTTGCAGAAAACCAAGGAGTATATGCCTGTGTATAGAGTTAACAACTTAGAGATAATAGGGTATAGTGACTCAAATCTAGCTGGGTACCCTAGTGATATGAAATTGACTTCTGGTCATATCTTTATATTGGCTAAGGGTGCGATATCTTGGAAGAGCAAGACGTAGACTATGGCTGTGTCTTCTACTATGTTGGCTAAATTTATTGCTTGTTATGTGGCTGCTACTCACGCTGTTTGGTTGAGAAACCTGGTGATTGGACTTCATATTGTGGATTCCATTGCTAGACCTCTCAGAATTTATTATGATAATAATGCAACAGTGTTTTACACTAAAAATAACAAGACTTCCACTAGTTCTAAGCATATGGAATTAAAGTATCTGACTTTTAAAGAACTAGTGAAGAATAAAGAGATAGTCATCAAGCATATAGTTACAGAGTCCATGCTAGCTGATCCCTTAACCAAGGGTCTTAGACCTATAATGTTCTAGAAGCACGTTGAAGACATGGGGATTTTAAGCTCTTTTAATGTGCTTGACTAGTGGGAGTTTTGAAATGTATGTGATCTTTCCTTGTCTTGTTAGACTTTTATTATTAAATACTTGAATGTTCATTTCATATGGATTATGTTATTTTAATGCAATTGATTTGAATATTCTCTTATTACTATTTAGTATATATATCAATTACTATTTCAAAACTCGGTGTCCTTTTATATCATCATGTCTCGTGATTGGCATCATATTAGAGTTAGAGACCTGTTACAAAATTTTCGACTCGGTGTTCTATTACATCATAATGTCTCCTAGTCAACACCATATTTGAGTCTGCAAACACTACTATAGAACTCGGTGTCTTTTTAACTCATCGTGCTAGTGGTTGACACCGTATTGGAATTCAAGGCACTATAGTTCATAATGAACTATACGAATTGTCTTGCTTTAAGCCTATTTTAAGAGAAATTGTAAGGACTGACGTTGAAAGTAGCACCTTACATTAATTATTAGATCACCTTTATGTGCTATATTTTCATGCTACACTACACACTAATGACTAGTCGACAAGGTTAATGATATATGTAATTATGGATCGATGTTATATCCATAAAGGTTATAACGGGTGCCATCGTTCAATGCCATTTGACTTGATCGAACTTAGTCCTATTGAAGTGTTGCATCTCGAATCATACATATGTATACATATATATATATTAAATGTGGCCATATTACAAAAAATTTAGTTTATTATCCTGAGAATCATTTTCAAAGTTTTTTCCACAAAAAATTAATTAAATAAATAAACTTAAACATTTGATTTTGCCCAAGTGGGAGAATGTTAGAATATATTTTAGGGGTTACAATCAATTATATTTTTGGTTTTATTAAAAACAAACTAATGATATGGTCCCTATTGAGATGCCTATGGTCCACTATTATTGTGATCCCTATTGGACTTAAGCACTTTATATCGTTAGTGTGATTAATAGTGTAGGTCTAACCCTAAGGTCCATGATGGGCAAGCCTAGGGTTAATATCTGTGGCTAGGTCCCGTAGCACTCCCTATATATACATATGTATGGTCTTTCCACAGTTGGTCCCATTGAGAACTGTATTTTCTAAAGAGAGTTGGTTTTTTGTGGAAGTCCTCACCGTCACCAAACGCTTGCGTGAAGCTTTCATCATTTGTTGATCATGTCTTCAATAAGTAAGTATTTGTGTTCCCTATCACGTAATTGATTTACCGATTTTGGTTTTTTAACAATAATCTATAGAAAAGTTAACTTCATTTTTATGGTGGTTGTTGATTCTTCTTCTTCTCTCTGTTAGTATGCACCTAGTTGTTTCTTCCCTGACTTTTTGGTGATTTGATGATACTAGTGAAACATATGTGAGCCATACACTGACCTCAAAACAAAAATTTAAACATCAATAAAGCTTATTTTTAACGCTATATAAAATATAAACAACCAGTTTACATCTCATTCAGATAAGAGCCCTCTCCCTTTGCACCCTTCTTATATAATATCATTTTTGTATTATTCTCATAAATACATTATCAACATTCAATTAATGGAGATTAAATCCCTTGTTCAATTATAATATCTCAAATAGCAATATGCTATAGCCACGAATATCATTTCTTATGACCCAATATATGAGAAATACTAATAAGGGAGAATAAAAGACTAGATAATGGTTGTGGTTATGGTTGTGGTTGTGGTTGTGAATGTGGGTTTAACATCAAAATGATTAGGATTTAGGATTCTTAGTTTTTAGAGATTATGTTTACATTTTAATGGGTTAGGCAAACGTAAAAGAAGAATGGATAAATATGTTAAGGGATATTTCATATTTTTACCTAATAAATTGAAATTTCCATTTATTATTTAAAATTGGCATATGTGGCTCAATCTCGACATCAAAAGGTTCATGGTGATTTTTAAAAAGTTTAAGGGCCGATTTGGTAAACAAAAAGTGCAAAGGGTTAACTATTCTAAACACCAAAGTATAGGGTCATTAAAAGGATTTTTTTTTCAAAATATTCAAAAATATACAAAATAACATAATTTTCATCACATTATATTAAAAATTATCCTAATATAAATATATTCAAAGAATATTATATTACAGTCAAATGTTCATAAATGTTGTTAACAATGTCGTTATGGTTGAGTGTTTTGTTTTTGTCTATTAGTCTTAAACCCACTGTCCATATTGCCATTGTGATCTATTGTTGCTCTGCTCTTTGTTTTTATAGTTTGTAATTGTCTTGAACTAATGCTAGATTTTTCTTTAAACCTTTTACTTCTTGGTTCAAAGGATAATTTAAAAGATCTAAGATTAATATATTCATATTTCCTTTTATTTGCATGTGTGGAGTTACCAAACTATGAATTTGTCACCTTGCTTTTTATGGATTAGTTTAATGTAAACAATAAAAATAGGTAGGTAAGTATATTTTAAACTCACATCTATACATTTTTTACTAAGTATACATTTTCATTAGTAAAAGCTTCATTGTGAATTCTAGTTTGCTAAATACAATTTACTTATTATCAATTTAAGAAACATATGTAAATAAATATAAAGATGTCCTTTTTATTTTTGGTCATCCAGTTATTGGTCCTCTAGATTGCCTCTTGTAATACTGTTATCAAGACCTGAAAAACAATACGTATCATGTTAACATTTTATATTTACATGTCATCAATCTTAATTGCAGTTATAAGTATTTCAAGAATTAGAGATATGATAATCTTATTAGTGTTACTATGATGGGATTGAGGTCTGTAAAAAAGTATTGTGTAACAATATTCAAACTTAAATATTGTTGAGCCCAATCAAAATGAGGATACTAATAAGCTCTATAGAGTTAATGGTGAAGTTGAGGTCATTAACTCTATTGGTGGACGATCTCCCAACCTTGAGAATGTCAGCCCTGCTTTCCCAGTAACGTAACCCTCTTCATCTAGACTTTTAGTTTTCTTTTATTAATTTTCCTTGTATTCAAGGACGTAAATGTATTTACGTTATGGGTATTTTGAGCCCTTTAAGTTTTGTTTATGAAAATTATATTTAGGTTATGTTTACAAACTTGTTTTTTTTCTTTCTATAACATAAATACATTCAAGATTACCTTTAATGCCTATAAGGTCTAGCTCTAATAATTATCAATTTCAAATGAATGACAAATATGATAGGCATGTTGTAGCACCCCATTCCCGCGCAACCCAAACCTGACATCGACGGTGATATCCGAGTTCATGCCCCGCGAGGGTGTCAGAAATTGGTTTTTTTGAAATAACACCGCAATATATGTGGAAATCGATACTCAAATTGGGCCCTTATTCATTTGTAAACATTTTCACTTAACACAATTTTCAATAGCCATTCGATCCCTTTCACATTTACAAAACACTTAAGTCATTTCAAAAATACAAATTTGTACAAAAAGATGCGGAATATACAATTCAATACAAAATAGAGAAATGTAATGCAGACGCGAATTGATCCCGACATCTAACCTTCACTTGAATGTTGTCGGTATACTCCCGTTGACTTAACAGGGTATTCTTCTTATCCTGAAAAATAGTTAAAAATTTTGGGTGAGTTTTGCAAACTCAATGAGTGACCATCATCGATGACTCACCCACTCACATAACACATAATTCATATATCTGTCTTTATTACACATTTCACATTATTACACATTCAGTAGGGGTGTTCAAGAAAACCTACGAACATGTGAACCGAACCTGAACCGCATGAACCAAACCTGTAAATAAGGTTAACCAAACCTGAGTTCAGGTTCGGTTCAAATTGAACCTGAAAAATCAGGTTCATGGTTCAGGTTCAGGTTTCTAACTTGCGGTTCTAGGTTAACCGAACCTAAACCGCACCTATAGCAGTTAACCGAACCGAACCTGATTTATAGGTTTAGGTTTAAACCTGAACCTGAAACACCCAAAAAAACTATCATATATTTAGATATAATTTAAGAGGATATTAATAATAATAAATTCACTAGTATTTACTATATTA
>JAOTAZ010077575.1:0-13753 GCA_025629785.1 Erythroxylum oxycarpum | reverse complement strand
TTGTCAAGTATGTTGCATAAATTGAGTGTTTTGTATTGATGGTTAAATGGATATGCTGTGTTGATGTGATGATATTTAAGAATGAGTTTTGAGATCGAATTATGAATTTGACTGAGAATTTGAGAACGAATCATTTTATGAATTCATTATGATTTTTATACGACAAATGAACATTTCAATAATTTTACTTATTCTTCATTATAAACTTGTTACCCAAGAGCTTTAGGCTCACCCCCTTTCCGTCCCCACCTTCAGGTGTTGAGCAAGAGATGGAGTGAAAGTGAGTCAAGGCATCACTCCCAATTTGTTGATGTTGTATTTTGAGTTAGATTTGTAAAACACAAGGCGTAGTCACATTTAAGGATTTCTATTTCATGTAACTTTTGTCTTTTGAGATTTTGGATTATGTTGTAATTGTGGCTTGGAAAGCCTTTAGAGCTTGTAAGACTCTATTCTTTGATGTTAACGAATTTTGAATTATGCATGGATGATGTTGAGTGGAAGTATGAATTTGCGTATATATATATAAGGTTGAGTTGAAATTAGGTATACTTAATGAAGTTATCAATTTGAGATGATTATTTGATTGTGAATTGTTGTTACATACATATATATAAGTGAGATGTGTTATGGTAAAGGAACATAGAAATGGTATGAGAATTTAAGCTTCATGATTTCTTTGGATTACGCTCACATTTGTATGACGAGAAATAATACGCATACGTTTTATGGTTCAAGGGTTAGACTCCAGAATTAAGGCCCAACTTGTTTGATATCAGAGTAAGAAGAGATTACAAGGAACCACGCTCAAGTATGATGATAATTCTTTTTAAGAGGTTTTGTTCTGGAAACGGGGCCCAACAAAGAGGGCTAATGGAGGTAATGTTAACCGAAAAAGACAACATAATTTTTACCTTTTCTTCCAAATAAGAAGCTCAAAAGGTAATAGAAGAGGGACCCTAACATATCTCTCAACTTCCTCTATTTCTTCAAAATTGGCATCTGGGTATGGAGCTTGAAAAAGTTAGAACGAAGAATATTCCCTTATGGGTGAACATTCTCAATATGCTATTGGAATATTGGAATACAAAGGGCTTGAGTATACTTGCAAACTACTTAGGGAAAGTGATTTGCATGGATGAAAATACTGCATTGAGGAAAAGAGTAGGTTTTTTTCGTATAGGTGTGAATATGGATATGGCTAAGGAAATGAAGGATAGTATTCCTATCTTAAGATTGGTGGATGAAAACTCTCTAAGAGAAGATAATGTCCTGGTGACTTATCGATGGAAACCATCTCTTGGAGTTCAAGGCAAAGAATGGAAACTGACGAGAAAGTTCTTCATCAAAGGCTATTACTGGGAAGTGATGGGAATAGATAAAAATGAGATTAAAGTTATTAAAGAGACAGAGGAGATTTAACAAGTAGCAAAAAATCTAGATCTAGTTCAGATAGTAAAAAACTCCCCTATAATAAGGAAATACTTCTCAAAGGAAAAAAAATATAGCTCCTGCCTAGGAAAAGAGCATTCTTCACAATCCACCAAAAGATTTCTGCAAGTCTACTTTGAATAAGAAGGAAATGATCTAGAATCTTTTGCTACTAATCAAAAAGATGGATTTTTAGAGGTTAAACAAAATGAGCTAAGTCTATAAAGGGTTGATGTGCTAGATGGAAAACAAGAGGAGCAGTTTGAGCAAGTCACCTTTAGGAAAAGTAATAGGAGTAATAGGAAAAGCTCTAAAGGTAAAGCCAATTGATTATGAAATTGATAGTATAGAATGTGCGTGGAATAAATAATCCTTCAAAGCTTAATGCTTTAAGGGATTTTGTGCTAAAGGAAAAGTCATGGGTTTTTTGTATGTTAGAGACTAAAATTAAAGAAAAAAAATCTGAATAAACTCGGATGTCTAGCTAGCAATTGGCAATTCATTACTAACCATCAAAGCCATGTTTATGGAAGGATTATTATGGCTTATGATGGTAATTTTTTGAAATTAAAAGTTTTGGAATCTGCCAGCAGCATATCCACACTAAGCTTTACTTCAGAATGGAAAAATCTTGGGTTTTAGCTACTTTTGTCTATGGTTTTAACACTATATTCCAAAGAATTGACTTATGGAATTTCTTAAGAAGGATTAAGGCTTCAGTCAATTCCCTTTAGATGGTAGGAGGGGACTTTAACACTACTTTGTTCAGATCAGAGGCTGAAGGTAACTGAAACCTACTCAACTACTCTCCAATTATGTTTGATTGTATGCAGGAGGTGGAACTTATGGATCTAAAAGCTGAAGGTCATAAGTTTACTTGGACAAATAAACAAATTCTAGTTGGCACATTAGGAAAAAACTGGATAGAGTTTTGGTAAATGTGGAATGGTTACTTTCTTTCTCAAGAAGCTCAGCAAAATTTCTAGAGCCTGGTATCTTAGATCACACTCCTATAAAAATAGTAAACATGTTCACCTCCTCTATAATTCACCATCCTTTCAGATTTAATATTTTTTTAACATGGATGGTTTTTAAGAAGCAATATAGAATGGTTTGGAGCATAGATGTTATGGGACTAAGCAATACATTTGTATTCAAAAGTTCAAGGCTATAAACATGAGTTAAAGATCCTTAACGGTAAGAGAGGTCAAAATCTTACAAAGGAGATTGAAATAGCTAGGGATAAACTCTCTTCTATTCAAAAAGCATTGGTAGAAAACCCCGTGGATGGAGCTCTAGCTATAGCAGAGAAGGAAGCTCTTAAAAACTATTTAGAAGTAGTGGACAGTCGACACTCTTTACTGAAGTAGAGAGCTAGAATAAATTGGCTAAAAAAGGGAGATACATGTACAAGGTTTTTATTTAATTCTATGTTAGCTCGAAAGAATACTAACAGAATTACCTCTATTAAAATTGTTGGCCCTGAAAATGTTTCATTAAAGTTAAGCATGATTTAAATAATTTTTTAGGTTTGATAGATTAATTATTTTAAAGCTATTTAATTATGTCAAAGTTAGTAGGATTTATTGCATGGGTTAACAGAATTAAAGTGTTAAGGTTATAAGAATGTTCAATGGTATTTTTCACAAGACACTTAAGGATGAAAGACCATAAGCTTATAAGGAAAGGTAAAATGAACATTTTATACTCATTAAGGGTATAAGTGGAAGGAAACTATTGTCTTGTGTATTAGAGGAAGAAAAATGTGACTTGAAGATAGAAAGAAGAAAAAAAACCAAAGTGAAGAGAGAAAGAGAGGAGAGTTCGGTTCTTTAAGAGAAAAGAAGGAAGATAGTTTGGGTTTCTTCATTTATTAGTTTTCAAGAGGGAATTTGAGGTTGATCAAGACGAGAAAAAGAAACAGGAAGAGAACAGCTTTCATTTGAGCCAAACATCTCTTCATTTGGAGAAGAGTTAAGGTAAGAGCATTTTATATATGTTGGATTTTTGGAAAGATTTTGGTTCATAGAGCTTAGAAAATGCATGGGCTTAAGTATTCTAGGATCAATTTCATGCATAGGATTCTTCGGGTCTTACAATTGGAATTCATATTGAATGGGGATTTTTGCTAATGTTTAAGGGAGGCAAGAGAGGCAAGAGGAGTAAGAGGAGAGACATACTTTAGCAAGTTTTTAAGCAAAGAATTCAAGGTGGGTTTCATGTTTATAATAGAGTTAATGAGCCACTAATGTTTTCTTTTGAATCAAGAGAAATAAAATGATTTCAATTACTTCATAAATGTTGCTTTTATTGTTTTTGATCGATTTGAGAAATTGATGAATGGTTGGTATATGAATTGTGTGAATGATTTATGAAATGAAAAATGGAAATGATTTTGAAAGGATATTAAGTTTATGAAATCAAGTTTTGAAAATGTGCCATTTTGGGCAACATATTTACAAAATGTGAAATGCGTGATTACTTAGGTTTGTGGTGGTCCCCTAAGTTAAGTCAAGTGCACTTTGATAAAAGGCTTCTCTCGCCTGCCCACTAGTGGCATGGAACTCCTTCATGGACTCCCTTAAGTTCACGGCTATACAAAACCATTATATGGGATTGTGATAGTACGTTCTGTTCACGACTACACAAGACCCTTATGGGAAATATGTAGTACATTTCGTTTTAAATCCACTCAAACCATTCTGATGTGCTTATGTGCTTATGATATGTTAACAAGTTTGTTGCATACATGATTCACATTATTATGATTTTTGTTGAGAATTTCATAACTTTGCTTTTTATGAACATAATGAGAATTTCCTATGACAAAAGAACACTTAAAGGTTTGACTTATTCCTTCGTTATAAATTGTTACCCACGAGCTTTTATGCTCACCCCTTTCCGTTCCATCTTTAGGTGAAGATAATGAGATCAAGTAACCAAGATTCGAGGCATCATGCTACTTTTGCTTTATTTTTTGTAAATTAAGTTAGATTTTGTAAAAATAAGGCTTTAGACGCATTTCGAGAATTATTGGGTTTTGTATCTTTTGTATTTTGAGATTTTGACATATTGATGTATTGTGGCTTGAAATGCCCATTAAATTTTTGTAAAAAATCTTATCTTTTGATGTTAATGAGATATGATTGTGTTTTGCCGATGACATTTTCAATTTGTACACTACATTTTTTTTAAGTTTTCCATAGGGGTAAAAATGTGTGTTCTGTCTTCAGGAGAAAAACTATATTGATATAGGCTAAATTAGATAAAGTTATCTTCTTGGAAATTGTAGTTTATCTTTCTATCTTTCTAAAGCTATATAGTATGAAATTTTTGGTTATTTGAGTTGACAGATATGATCATTATAAGTGGTGATGTTACATAGGATGTATATACAGAACATTTATATTAAAGATGAGAATTTGTTATATGGGATGAGTCATTTGAGTTGAGAATTGGGAGTTTAATGCAACCAAATTGGTAACTGAATGTTTAAGGAGTGATATTGCATTAGAAGGGGAGAATTTGGGAAGATTATGAGTGAAAGTGATGTTAGAATGGATGTAGGAAGCATTATAGATGCTTTAGATAGTGCAGTTAGTGACTTAGAATTTTTAGTGATGTGAGGAAGACCCTATAGAAATCACTTCATCTAATTCATCTTAGAATGAATTCCTTCATCTGATTTATCTTAGAATGAATTCCATCATCTGATTCATCTTAGACTAACCCTTCATTTGATTCATCTTAGACTAAATCCCTTCGTTTGATTCACCTTAAACTGAGTTCCTTCGTCTGATTCATCTTAGATTGAATCCCTTCGCTTGATTCATCTTAGACTGACTCCTTTCGTCTGATTCATCTCAAACTGACTCCCTTCGTCTGATTCATCTCAGACTGACTCCCTTCATCTAATTCATCTTAGACGGATCCTTGGCCTGATTCATCTTAGACTGAATGCCTTCGTCTGATTCATTATAGACTAAGTCCCTTCATCTGATTCATATTAAACATAATCCCTCCATCTGATTCATCTTAGACTGACTTCCTTCGTCTAATTCATCTTAGATTGAATCCCTTCGCCTGATTCATCTTTAGACTGACTCCCTTCTTCTGATTCATCTTAGACTGAGTCCCTTCGTCTGATTCATCTTAGATTGAATTCCTTCCTCTAATTCATCTTAAACTGAATCACTTCGTCTGATCCATCTATACTTTTGGAAATTTGAGTTTTTAACCCCCTAGATGGAAAAATATCTCTTTAAGGTCTTCACCAAAGTTGTAGATCTCAAAGACCTCTTCGAAACCACCCTAAAATGACCATAATTTATATTGAAAGTTATGCCAATTGTCCCAAGATAGTTAAATATGATTGAGGACATAATCATGTTTGATTCTTTTGGCCATAACTTCATCATTTGACCTCCAAATGACCTGATTTATGAACCAATGGATTCACATTTCTATATCTTTCCATAAAAATTTATAGTTTTTGATATTGATTCGAAAAATATTGATTGAATCAAAATAAGGGTATCGGCTGGAAGAGTATGAATGGGATATTTTACTAAACATACTTCAGTATTTTGAAGATATCTTGATTTGTAGAGCTCCAAATGAGATGATTATTGTTTCTAAATAAACTAAAGACAGAGATATACAAATTATCTAAAGAAATTGGATTTAATTCAGTCTCTAAAACTATCAAGTTCTGGATGGAAGTTGAGTATAGTGTATTATTTGAATTTATTAACAGTCTGAAAATGTTTGGGCTATAACTTTTAGATTTTTGAACCAAATTGAATGATTTTGGTGTCATTAGAAAATTAAGACAATGGGGAATAAATGTTCTGAAGAAATCAAATTGTAATTCTAGTTTGTTTTTTATGTTTGACTAGTGTGGGCACGCCACCCTTGTGGGATGTGCGTTCGAATGTCACTTAGGACGTCGGGCACGTGACTCGCGAGGGCAGAGTCCCAAAACTTATGGTATCAAAGCAAGAGCTAGACTCTAAAAATGGGGTCTAACAAAAATAGAAGCTAGAGGGGAGGTTTTCAGATAAGATGATTTAACTAAGGAAGCTATGATTTTCTACAGTAAGCTACTTGCATCAAATTCTCTCCAATCTTAGTTGGATTACGATCTCAGGCAGTTTGTAACCACTAAGATCCCTGATCATGAAGTAAATAGGTTAATAAGACCTATTACAGATTAGGAAATGGAAAAGGTTGTCTTCAGTATGAATTGATCTAAAGCTCCAGGATCGGATGGATTGAATGGTTTTTTCTTTCAAGAAACATAGAATAGTTTGGGGGGCTAGTCAAGGAGGTAGTGAAGGAGTTTTTCCTAAATGGGGTGTTACTATAAGAAATAAGCAAGACCTTTTTATGCTTGGTCCCTCAAAACTCCAGCCCAGAGACTTGGAATGTTTACAGTCCTATATCGAGTACAAATTTTCTCTACAAGGTCATTACTAAGATTTTGGCAAATAGGTTGAAGGAGGTGCTAAAATTTCTCTTCAGTGATAATCAAGGGACTTTTTTGGTATAACTACAAGAGAAGTCCCCAAAATTGCACTATTAAAGTTGATCTATAAAAAGCTTTTGATAGTGTAAATTGGAGATTTTTGCTTAAAACAATGGAGATAATGAATTTTCCCTTATCTTTCATCAAGTGGATCCAACAATGCATATCTACTGCTTCTTATGGGATATTGATTAATGGTTACCCCATAGGTGTTGGACCCTATTTCTAGAGCCCAACATCCGGAGTCCTAAACCTTGATCCTATTACCCTGTAGGGTCCTAACTAATATGTTCCAAGAGTCATGTGCCCACACCAGTCAAACACCAAAATTTGCAATTTGACTTCATCAAAGAAATCGTAGTTCTAAGTCTTTAGTTTATTTTGAAACAAGAATCATCTCAATCGGAGTTATATAGCTTAAAATATACTTAATGTGCTAAAACATGATCATACCCCAAGCATGCTCTCCCAACCGACCCCTCACTTACTCTAATGCAACTTTCTCAAAATAACTCCAAATGATAAAATTTTCATGGAGAGATAGTACAAGAAGTTAGGAATCTGATACTTCAAGAATCACTTCATTTGGGGGTCGGATTTGGAAGTTTTACCTTAAAGAATTGAACGTGTTTATACCATCAATCAATTTGTACCTATCTTGGCGCAATTGCCATAACTTTTGCTAAAGATTTCGGAATGACTTTGTTTTTAGCTGGTTTGAAAGAGGACTTCATAATCTATAACTCTCATGAAGACCTAAAGACCAATTCTATCGTTTGAAGGGTAGAAAAATGGAACAGACGATATGACATCATTTTGAGACGAAAATGAGGTCATCAGACGATACAAAATTGGGAAAATTGCCATAACTTTCACTACAGACATCGAATTAAGGTGTTCCTTAGATGGTTGGAAAGAAGATTTCAAGAGATACAACTATCAAGAAGACCTTGAAGACAATTCTATTGTCTGAAGGCTAGAAAAATGGAACAGATGATATGACATCATTTTGAGAAGAAAGTGACATCATCAGACAATACAAGGTTGAGAAAATTGCCATAACTTTCTCTACAGACATCAGATTAAGGTGTTCTTTAGATGGTTGAAAAGAATATTTCAATGAAGACCTTGAAGATAAATTCTTTCATCTGAGGGTTCAAAAATTGAACAGAAGATATAATGTCATTTTGAGATAGAAGTGACATCATCAGACGATACAAGGTTGGGAAAATTACCATAACTTTCTCTACAGATATCGGATTAAGGTGTTCTTTATATGGTTAGAAAGAAGACCTCAAGAGCTACAAATTTCATGCGGACCTAGAAGACCAATTATATCATTTGAAGGGTAGAAAATGGAGCAAAAGATGATGATGAATAGTAACTAAGACGATAGGTATTAACAGTAACTGAGACTATAGATATGAACAGTAACTGAGACAATAGAATAAACAGTAATTGAGACGATTTGTATGAACAGTAATTGAGACGATGGGTATGAACAGTAACTGAGACGATGGGTATGAATAGTAATTAAGACGATGGGAGTGAACAGTAACCAAGACGATGGGAGTGAACAGTAACTGAGACGATAGGTATGAACAATAACTGAAACGATGGGTATAAACAGCAACTGAGACAATGGGTATGAACAGTAACTGAGAAGATGGGTATGAACAGTAACTGAGACGATAGGAATGAACAGTAACTGAGACGATAGGAAATCACTTTCCACACTCTTCAGAACATCTCCCCTCATAAGGACCATAACTTTTGGCTCAGATGTCCAACAATTTCATGCTATATACCGTTGGAAAGATAAAAGAAATATCTACAACTTCCTAGAAGATAACGTTGCCTAAATCAGCCTACAACAACCCAGAAATTTCCCTAAAGTTAGTACACGAAATTTCCCCCTTATCAACCTTGCGAATCATGGAAGAAACAAAATCATATACCAGTACTATCAAAAGATCGTAGTTTTTACAAAGCTTTAGTGGGCATTTCAAGCCCCAAACATCAATGTTTCAAAAATCTCAAATACAAAGATACTTAGACAATGAACTACTCAAAATACAACTAAAGCCTTGGTTTCAAGATTAGCTTAAAATACAATAACATTTCAAAAGTGGAGTGATGCCCTTAGCCCTTGACTACTCAATCTCTTACTCTTCACTTGTTTTTGGGGAGGAAAGTGGGGTTGAGCTTGCAGCTCGTGGGTAAAAATTTTACAGTTTGCGACAAGCAAAGACATTTTTAATACATTTTCAATGCAGAAATTTATGTGTATGCAAAATCAGGAATGCATTACTCCTATCAACTTATCATGAACACATAAACACATCAAATGGTTTGGGTAAGTCCAAAACATGACGCACTACACATTTCCAATAAAATGGTCCTGTGTAGTCGTGAATTCTTGAGGGAGCTCCATGCCACTAGCGGGTAGGCAGGAGAAGCCTATACTTGGGTCAACGTGCAAGTGACGGTTCTTAAGAGACTATCACAAACTCCCATAACACATAGAATTTCAAAATCTTGTAAGCTTGATGCCCACAAAGCCACATTCTCTTGAAAACTTGCTTTTCATAAGCTTGTTATATCTTAAAACCCATTTCGAAAAGTATGGTTTCATAATCATGTATTATTTCAAAGAATCATTTTAATAAAAACAACTTTTCGTGTATCATCCCACAAATCATGTATAAGCATGTAGAAAAATCTTGCAGCACTAAACAACATTAAATGCACATGAATGAGGTGGTTGCAAAATTAATTACTGTCAATTATTGACAGAAACTTTTTTTAGCTTATCGCCTAGTTATAAAAATGAAACCCACCTTGAAGACCTTGACTATGACTTGTTCAAAAATGCCTCTCGTCTTGCTCCTCTTGTCCTTCTTGATTTTCTTCAACATTGACAAAAATCCCAAATCAGAAGGATTCAAATTTCAAAACCCAAATAACCACATGCATAAAATTAATCCTAGAATACCTATACCCACACCTTTCCTAAGCTCTTTGAACCAAAAACCTTTCAAAACTCCAAAAGATTAAAATCCACTTACCTTAAATCTTCACCAAAAAAAATTTTTCTTGGCTCTAATGGAAGCTCTAATTTTCCTCTTCCTTTTTTCGTTCTTGATCACTCTCAAAATCCCCCTTAAATATTAAGAAAAATCAAAACCTAGCTTGCTCTTCTTTCTTTCCCTAAACTCACGAAATTCTCTCCCTGCTTTCTTCAATTTCATTTTTCTCTCTCTTCCAAAAGTAAGACACCTCATTTTCTTCTCTTTTACACCATTAATGATTGCATAAAGTCCTGTTTGCCCTTACTTTAATGCCTTATGGTTTTTAAACTCAAGTGACTTGCCAAAATTAACCTTACACTCTCCCACTACTCTAATAGTTCAAAACCCTTAGCTCATGTTACATTACCTAACCCACAGTAACATGCTAATCTAATATAAATAATCTAGCAAAACTCCAAAAATTGTCTCATCATGCTTATAAAAAAAATTCGAGGGCCAACAATGGGAATGTTTAAAGGAAAAAAAGGTCTTAGGCAAGGGGATGCCCTTTCCCCTACATATTCCTAATCTGTATGGAAGTACTCACTCAACTGCTCAAACACAACATCTCAACAGATCCTAACTTTAGATATCTCTCTAAATGTAAGGAAATTTGTTGGACTTTGTTTTCGGAGCCCAACAATTCGAAGTTATAAAGCGTGAGCGGGTTTCTGTGTAGTGTTATTTCAATGCACCCTCATTATTCATCATCCTAAAACCACAAATTGACTTCTTCAAAAAAACATTGTAGCTCTATGTCTCTAGTTTATTTTGAAACAAGAACCATCTCATTTGAAACTTTATAGCTCAAGATATGCTTAAAAATCTAAGGTATTTTCATAACCCAGTTATGCCCATCCAGCCGATCCCTCATTTTCTTTCTATCAATCTTTTTCAAATAGACACCAAAGGCTACCAATTTTTATGTAGAGCTAGAAAAATGTGTTAGGAATCCATTGGCTCAAGAATCACTGCATTGGGAGATCGGATGAAGGAGTTATGGCTAAAAGAATCAACCATGATTTTTCCCTCAATCATGTTGAAACTATCTCGGGAAGATTGGCATAACTTTCACTAGAGATGTCGGATTAAGGTTATCTTTAGACGATTTCGAAGGGACTTTTATATCTACAACTTTCATGAAGAACTTGAAGCAAGATTTTGTCATTTTAAGGGTCAAAACATAGGCTGCGTGAAACCACATGGGCGGACCGTGTAACTCACGGGTTTGGCAATTTTCTACATCTGGAATACACGATCAATGTCTTTATACACGGCCTGACCATGTAACCTTCGGGTTTTATGAAAATTTTCACTCTCTAAGACCCCTCCAATAGATCCTATATCCATTCTAACATCCTTTTACTCATAATCTCTTCAAATTTACCTCTTCTAGTGCAATATCACTTTATATCCCTTCAACTGCTAAGTACGTCTCATTAACTCTTAAATCTCAATAATTCATCACATACAATCTTTCCAACTCTGACATGCTATTCTAATACTAACAACAATTTGCAATCTCAAAAAAGAGAATATGCACATAAACATTCCACTTCCATATCCATTATACGCATCCTTAAAATAACATAATCATACACAAAAAGGAACTTCTCAAATTCTCATTCTCATTTTTAAACAAAGTAAATGTTTGAACAAGCTTTACTTACATATCAACATACACATCAAACTTAATACAAAATACAAAAGGGTGCTCATGTTTGATATGCCTATAAAGCTATCCAAAGTAGTCAATAACTTTGTATAAAAGATTTCTAGCTATCTTGTAGTTTCTGAATGCCTTGCAAGCATCGCTAATCTTCTCGTTCTGCACCTGAGGAGGGAAAATGATAGGTTGAGTTACACAGCTCAATGGCTAATATATTTATAGCCATTAACAACGAGCCACACAATCAACCATATATATGAATATTCATATAGGCATACACATCCAATCTTAACCTAACATTGTAAGTTCAGCATTCACAACTCATAGTTCAATACATTATCATATAAAACATATTAGAGGTAATTTATCATCAAAGAATAACACTCAAATTGCACCATAACTTATCATATCAAATGCAAATGCATAAACAAATGGCTCAAGGGCTTCGTGAAACAAAACAGAGAAACTGAAATTTACATCATGAACGAAACGAACCCACTTTTTGGATCTCATATAGTAAAAGCAGGCAGTCGAGAGAAGGCTTTATGTCGGCGTGCACGTGACTACGAAATGGTTCAATTCTTGCCTAAACATAATCAACTCTCATGCTCAATTTAATCAATCAAAATTCATTTTCTCATGCTTTTTCTTCTTCCATTTAAATCAAAATGCCATGATACAATTCCAAGGTATAGCATGATCATACTCACAATTCTATTATATCAAAATGTCATACATCTTTCAATGCATAACATAAAACACATCATAATGCATTTTTCACATCATAGCAATTCACAGTTTAGAAATTCAAGCATATACACACACACATAGGTGTTAAGTTAGGAAGCCTTCATGTCTATTAATTTTGGTGACAATTAAATAATAATAATATTAGAAATAAATGAACTGTTTGATAAGTGTGTTAAGCATGCAGTAAAAACACAGAAGAAGTGCAAAATACAGAAGAAGCGAAAAACAGAAAAGAAGCAAAAACACAGAAGAAGTAGAAAATACAGAAGAAGTGAAAAACACAGAAGAAGCAGAAAACACAGAAGAAGTGAAAACACTGAAGAAGTAAAAAACACTGAAGAAGTGGAAAACACGGAAGAAGCGAAAACACAAAAGAAGCGGAAAACACAGAAGAACCGAAAACACAAAAGAAGAAAAAACACAGAAGAAGTGGAAAACATAGAAGAGCTGAAAACACAGAAGAAAGGAAAGCAAAGAAGAAATGAAAACACAGAAGAAGTGGAAAACTCAAAAGAAGTGCAAAACATAAAAGAAGTAAAAACACAGAAGAAGCAAAAAAAAACAGACGATACAGAGATGAAGATATTTTAGTATGTCGGACACTTAGTCAGATGGAGTTAGTTACAGGACTCAACTGAATAACGATTTCTACAAGAAACAAAAAGCAGTTATCAAGAAGCAATTGGAGATTTAGGTTATAAATACTAGTCGTAGTCGCAGACTGAACAACTTTGAATTTTGAATTTTGAACTTTCAACTTTTTGCTTTCAAGTTATTATTCATTTAGAAAAATTCTGTATTCTAAGTGTTGGAACCTGATCTCGGAATCGAACCTCAACCGAAAAATGGAAACGGAAACGAAACAAACGGAACGAACGAAACGAAAATCATAAAGCGGAAGCAAACAAATGGATGGACATAAAACAAATTACTTACGGAGACAAATACGAAAGCGAAAATCGACGAAACGGATTTCGAAGCAAACTAAATCAGAAGCAAATTTAAAACGAAGCAAACATACGGTTCGATTAATGAAAGCGAATCAAAGGGTTCGAAAACAACGAAAACAATCGCTTAATCGAACTGATATCAAATTTTTGACATCCGAAAGCTTATATTTTGAAACAAATTA
The DNA here is from genome assembly GCA_025629785.1 of Erythroxylum oxycarpum. Classification (NCBI taxonomy): domain Eukaryota; kingdom Viridiplantae; phylum Streptophyta; class Magnoliopsida; order Malpighiales; family Erythroxylaceae; genus Erythroxylum; species Erythroxylum oxycarpum. The sequence continues at coordinate 173 of JAOTAZ010077575.1, read as the reverse complement.
GCATCACGTTGGAAACCTTAAGACTATCGGTCTAAACTAATCCAAATCGGTATACATTTTTTTTCATTCTTTAATCATTCTCATACAAAGCACTTGAATCTCTCATTAGAAATTCCAAAATCATCATTAATCAAAATCTCATATCCTAAGATTCTTCTTATTCCATCATATCA
>JAOTAZ010077570.1:0-13754 GCA_025629785.1 Erythroxylum oxycarpum | reverse complement strand
CTTTCAATTAAAAAATAACAATAAAACGTGATGAAATAATGTTTAAATGATGGTTTTATAAAACTGAATCAAATTAAATAAATCCTTTTCTCGAGTTCATTCGAGTTGCCTTTTGCTGTAACTGGTTTGTCAAAAAATATATGTACATATATATTTAGGCAACTCGTATGAACTCGAGAAAAGACATTTTTTTTTCGCCACAATGCGCATTGCGCGTTATTGCCCAACGTCCCATCTCTATTTGTTTAGGGTAATTTAAGCGGGTTCAAGTGTCTGCATTATTAATTTAAATCAAATTTAAATATTTTGATTCAATTTTATAAAACCATCATTTAAACATTATTTGATAACTATTTATTGTTATTTTTTAATTGAAAGTTAACGAAAGTAATTTTTTCTAAAAAAGTTAAACTTAAAAAAATCGAAATTTTTTAATATCATATCTTTTTTAATTTTTGTTTCTTTAAAAAATAATCCTTGTCCCTCTCCTCTCCTTGTTCGGTTTCCCTCTCTCTGGCCACAGAAAATGGCTACCATCTATCAAGTCCCCTCTCTTGCCAACTTCAAAGTAACCAGACCCGAAATCCAGTGCAAGAAGACCAAGAACGATTCGGCCTTCGAAGAGAAGAAGTTGGTTTTCGTAGACTACGAAAAAGGGGATCACCATGTTAGCACCCATGTTAATGGTCTCAGAAAAGCCGACCTTACTAAACAATATCGTCTTCGAGTTGAAGGAGATCGCTTCCAAAAGGACTGGACAATCTCCGAGGTTGTCCACAAAATTCTTGAGCTCCGACCCTCCAATGATGTCCACGGTCTCTTGAATTGTTGGATTGGCCGTTTCGCTCGCAAAAATTTCCCTCTTCTTATCAAGGCAAAGTTTTCACTTTTTATTGAATGCTGCAAATGGGATACAGAAGAAGAACGTATATTAAGTTGATGGTGTTTTTGTTGGTTGTTTTAGGAGTTAACGCAAAGGGGTGCACTTGAACACAGTGTTCTGGTTTTCGAGTGGATGAAGAACCAAAAGAATTATTGTGCTCGCAATGATATCTACAATATGATGATCAGGCTGCATGCTAGACATAACAGGAGTGATCAGGCACGCGGTCTGTTCTTCGAGATGCAAGAATGGAGGTATGTTTTTCTTCTTATCATGGCCTGCTCTGAAGCTGCTAGTTTTTCCATCTATTTCTTTGATTTATCCACTACTTATAAAGATCTTCATTTATACTAGTATCCTTTAATAAAGAAATATACTATTCTTACATTGAAATGGAACATTTTCATAATAGATTTTGGGTGGGAAGCTTTGCTTTAGTGTCTATTGTATAAGTTGCTGTTCATTTAGTGATCTGGTAACTTTGAAGTGATAGTGTAAGGCAGGTAGCTAAGGGGCATTCATAATTTTTTCAGGGTAGGAGTATTATTCAAGTTTAATTCTGGGGAGGAATATCTTGTGACATTTTATTTCTCCTTTGAGCAGCTATGTTCCTCTAATTATCATAATTTTTTCTTCTTTGTTTATATATGTCTTTGTTGCTTTCGGGCTGAGTTGGGGTCCTAATTCTATTGTGATTGGGATCTTGACATTTTGCCTAGAATGTTATCATAATTCTATGTCGGTTCTTTTGCTTGTCAGGTGCAAACCTGATGCTGAAACATACAATGCTCTTATCAATGCGCACGGTCGTGCAGGTCAATGGCGTTGGGCAATGAATATAATGGACGACATGCTGCGTGTAGCTGTATGTATATTTATCATGTTTTAAAATCTTTTATATGCTCTTATCAATTTAATTAGGTCTGGCTTGATACATTTAAACATAGCTGTAGGAAAGCTTTTCCAAAAATTTTAAACCACAGTTTCTTAGTTGTGAGATGCCTTATTATCCACGTAAATATGGTTGAAAATTTTTGCCTTTGGCATGCAGAATAGTGTTACTTTTCTAGAAAAGGTACTAACAACTGTTTTGGTCAGGTTGATCTATGCTGAACCTCTGGTTTGTTACTGCTAATCTCTAATAACTTTTTGATTTTTCTCTTCCTCTTTTGCTGGCAACTTAGCATTTTTATTCCTTTTCTTTGTGGACATGTGTTTAAAGCTCCCAAGGGATTTGTTATAATGTCTACACATGTCTCTAATATTCATTGTGAATATTATATTGGCAGATTCCTCCTAGTCGGTCCACATACAATAACCTGATAAATGCTTGTGGATCTAGTGGACACTGGAAAGCGGCTCTGAAAGTTTGCAAGAAAATGTCCGAAAATGGGGTTGGGCCAGATCTTGTGACTCACAATATTGTTTTGTCTGCATTTAAGACCGGAGCTCAGTTTTCAAAAGCTTTGTCTTATTTTGAGTTAATGAAAGGAACAAATATTCGTCCTGACACGACAACCCTTAACATTGTGATATATTGCTTGGTGAAACTTGGCCACTATGAGAAAGCCATTACAATATTCAATTCCATGAGAGATAAGAAATCAGAGTGCCACCCTGATATAGTAACATTTACTACATCATCAACTTGTACTCTGTGTGTGGGCAGATCGAAAACTGCAAAGCTGTTTTCAGTATCATGCTTGCAGAAGGTATGAAGCCTAATATTGTTGCATACAATGCGCTGATGGGAGCATTTGCTTCTCATGGAATGAGTGAAGAGGCATTGACAGTTTTTAATGAAATGAAATCCAGTGGGTTTCACCCAGATGTTGTATCCTATACATCTTTACTCAATTCTTATGGAAGATCAAAACAACCTCAAAAGGCAAGGGAAGTATTTGAGATGATGAAGAGAGGCAAGTGGAAACCAAATCTTGTTAGCTACAATGCACTGATTGATGCATATGGATCTAGTGGTTTACTTGCTGAAGCTGTGGAAGTCTTGCGTGAAATGGAGAAAGATAGTGTTCAACCAAACATTGTCTCCATAAGTAGTCTTCTGGCTTCCTGTGGTCGTTGTGGTCAAAAGGTGAATATTGATAGTGTACTTTCAGCAGCTGAAATGCGAGGTATCCGACTGAACACCATTGCATATAATGCAGCCATTGGAAGCTATATGAATATTGGTGAATATGAAAAAGCTACAGCCTTGTACAAAACTATGAAGAAAAGGAAAGTGAGGCCTGATTCCATTACTTACACGGTATTGATAAGTGGTTGCTGCAAGATGTCAAAATTTGCTGATGCAGTTGAGTTTTATGCTGAAATGATGGATATGAAGGTTGTTGTGACAAAGGAGGTATACTCATCTGTGATTTGTTCTTACAGCAACCAGGCAAGTTTCTGGGGAAGAAATGTCTAGTTAATCTACTTATATCTCAGTCTCTCGATCTAATTATAACTTGTAAGAAATCTCTGTCTTTTTCTGCCTTTATTTATTAGGGAGAAATTACAGAAGCAGAAGCCATGTTCAACAAGATGAAGGTGGCTGGTTGTCATCCTGATGTGATTACCTATACAACAATGCTACATGCCTATAATAATGCTGGTAAATTTTGGCGTATAGACACTGATATGATTATTTGGTAAAATTGAAAATGCTCTTAGAAATTGAAACATCTTTTGTGTGATTCAAGGGTCCTGGGAGAAATCCTGTGAGTTATTTCAGGAAATGGTGTCACATGATATCCTTTTCGATACTGTTGCATGTTCTGCTTTGATGAGAGCATTCAATAAAGGAGGTCAGCCGTCCAAGGTTCTTATTCTGGCGGAGCTCATGAGAGAGAGAAACATTCCTGTTCATGATGCTGTTTTCTTTGAAATGACATCAGCTTGTAGCTTGTAAGCAACTACTTTGTTTTCTACCTCTCTTTCTCCTTTTCTGCTTCAATATATCTTGTTAAAAACTGGGCAAGCTAGGCTGCATTAGCTACATCTTCTACCCAATTGCTTGTCATAATGCTTCCAAAGAATAGGACTCTTATACTGGGCAGAGGAATATGGCTAATTACTAGGGATACAATGGCCTAGCCCGACCTGGCCAAAAACTATCCAACCAATTATGTGCAAAGGCAAACACTAAAGTAAAAAGATACATGCCCAGTCCCAATTATTGAATGTTAAATATGGTCTTGCAATCAGTTTTACTCATGTATATGTACCTTCTATACCTTCAAAATGTCGAATACAAATTCCTTTCACCCTTTGCCAGCGTGTTAGCTTTGCGTATAACAAAGTGTTCGAAAAAATGAAGCTATGGCAATAAGCTATGTTAAAATTTTCAGTGATGAGAAATAGCAATTCATGCTTTTCAATGTACCAAACAAATTAGCAGTTGAGATATCCTTGTTTGAGACTGTAAATTAGTAAAGTATGATGAGCCCTGTCCTTGAATTTCGTTTCATGGTTTAATTTTGGCATGAATGAGCACTTTGTGTCTTCAACTCTCCATTGGATGAGATGCACATGCCGGGGAACTCTTACCATGTCAAGTGGCATTGCTACTTTGGAATGAAAGACTTTATGGTAAATATTTGAATCAGTTTTCCAAATGAAAGGTACATAGGTGAAAGAGGAATGACATCTTATTTTAGTTACTAATGTAGTGGAATTTCACTTGAGACATAGCTTTCTGGAGTTAATGTCAGGCATGCGAGGCTTGTGTAGTTCTCAGATTTACTTGTGATCATTAAGAAAACGTAAATATTCTCTCTCTCTTTTGGTGTTGTGGTTTCTAAGAACTTGAATCTTCATGGTTTGCCCTTAATTAGCACATTTACTTTGCAATTATTGTTCTTACTCATGCTCTAGTGACTTGCATGTTAACTTTGGTTGAAGGTTGAGAGATTGGAAGACAATACTTGACTTAATCAAATTGATGGAGCCTTCATTATCTGTAGTTTCAATTGGGCTTGTAAATCAGATACTACATCTTCTTGGAAAAAGTGGAAGGGTTGAGTCAATGTTGAAGGTTTGTGTTCAGATGTTTGAGTACTTAAGCTGAGGAGACAAAAATGAACCTGTATTCTGTCTTCATTTTTCCTTTCCTCCTTTAAGATAAACTCTACCTAGCAAGCTCAACTCTTGTAGTCATTGGTATCAGCTACTTATTATAGCATGAAAATTTTGTTTTGGTGCTTCTAATGAACTTTTTTTTATGAAGTGCAGTTATTTTTCAAAATTATGGCTTCAGGAGCTGAAATCAACTTTAACACTTATTCAATCTTGTTGAAGAATCTTTTGGCTGCTGGGAATTGGAGAAAATATGTTGAGGTATTTCTTTGTCAATTCATTAAATTTTAAGTTTCCTTTGAAGTGATTTGTAGTGGATAGCATGCAGTTGATGAATTGCTTAGTTTCTGAACTGATTTGTTGGTTAAATACTAAACTTGCTACGTTGGCCTCTCTTGGAAGCCGTGTTACATGACTGGAATATTTGAAGCAGATCATGTAACTTTCAACCTTCTTCTTTTTTTGGCTCAAACTATTCCACGTGCTTTATTCCGTAATTAGCTTCATTTTTTCGCTTTTGTGATTGCCTAGTAAATTGCTTAGTGTAAACTGTTTCCCGACTATGTTGTGAATTGATGTTCTGTTAGAAGGACAATGATTTCTCCTTCCTTTCCTGAGAAGTGATGCACTATTGATTTCATGTTTTCTATATACTGCTTGCCTGCTTTCAAATAGTTGTTGATGGAGGGACTCAGCAAGTTTTTACTGCAGGTTTTGGAATGGATGATGGATGCAGGTTTTACACCCTCTAGTGATATGTATTCTGATATATTATCCTTTGCACAAAAGAGTGCTGGACCCAAACATGCTACTGTCATCAGGGATAGAATTGGTATTATATTCTTACCCTTTTTTGCAAGATCTTTGAATATATGTCGTCATTAGCTATGACATGTTCACTAAAAAAAATCCTTTTGTAGCAAATCATTTATTAAAAAAAAAAGTTTAAACACAAAGGCAGAAAAAGAAATCCTAGTAACGTGGTTTGAGACCTACTACCCTATCCTTTATCACCCACCCTCCATCACGCTGCTAGCATTTTCCCTTCTATTGGGCTTTTGTTTGTCATTAAACTTAATGATTCAACAAACATATAGAAACATGAACCTTTTCATCCATTCTCTGATTGGAAGCTTCTTTTTACCTGGGCTTGGGGCACATACAAACTTGAAACTTGATGAACATTCTGGAGGACAAAATTTATACCAGGATAAATTACAAGAGGATGCAATTTTTGTGATGAACTCTTTACTTTTATTCAGTAAACAAATTGATACATGTAATATGTCAGATAAGGAACCGTTGGTGCATGAAAATTGTTTTTAGTTGTTGGAATATTAATAATAACTAACTAGTCATTCTGTTACTATCAACTGAAAATAGCAAGATTCTTATGGAACTTGCTTCCTCTCTTCCTGTCGCTTTCTCTGTATTTCCAGATCTTGTTTATCTTAGAAACCTAATTTTCAATTGTTATTGTATCAGTAGATTTCCGATCAACTCAGTTGAGAAGGAAAGTTGACACCACAACTATCTCTCATGACTGTGAATTTATTATATTGTGAATCTTGTGCCAATTACAATACTTGCTACATTTGTGAATATTCTTCTGCAATAGTGTTGTACATGTTTTGAGACCAGAGTACAAAATTTTGAAGCTGTCTTGTTGTGATGCTATACAGAATCAGTTAAACAAAAGTCTGCAGACGAAATTTTGTCTATCAAGGTCTGAGATTTCCCTCCAACCATCCTTCTCCTGAGCATTAAAAGAGAACTTGCAAGACTTTCATCCCTTGTCATATATCTGCCTGGTTTCTGTATCTCCATCTTTGGAATGCCTTGAGAATCAGAACTTAGACAGCCAAATCTACTAGAAGTCCGTAATGTTCAGCTGATGTTCCAGCTAAAATTTCATTACCCGATGAATTTGAAGCTTGAGGAAGTTTGATGGATCTGAGGTGTATAATGTTGTTAGAGATTCCAGTATGAGCATGATGTAATCTTCAAACGCTTTCTTAGGAGCAGAAATGATGTCAAAATCAAGAAAATACTGCAGAAGTGGTAAATTATGTCAAAGATGAGCCACTGGAGCTGCCATGCTACATACCAGAAGTTTACTATTGAAGGTGTCAGTACACCAGTGTTTGAGATTGTAAATTGGAGCTATCTACAGTGGTTCTGCTAAGCAAATGTTTAATGATTGGGTCTGAGGAGCAGACTACCCACGTAAGACAGGATTGCAGGTTTGACACTGGTAAAGAGATGGGCACAAGTTAAAAGAGGCCAGTTCTTCCGCAAGCAATATCATTGTTTAACAGATGATTGGCACAGCTATTGCCAAGATCGATGACTGTATTTCGTGCCATGGTAGGCAGATTTAGTTTGTTGTATGATTAGGCCAATTCTTATAGTTACAAGATAAATGAAAAAGAAGGTAATTATTTAAAAGATGATTGTACAAATGGGCAACAAAAACAACATGCAAGAAGTCGAGAAGAGTATGTGATAAGTGTTGTGTTGTTCTCCACTGGCAGGATAGTTGTAATAATTTATGTTCTATGTTCCTCACTTATCTTACCTTACACTACAGTGGTTCTGTAGTGTTTCATCATTTTCTTTGTTCTTGCACTCCAGGGAGGACGGGGTTTATAGGCATTATGGTCGGCGATATGCAGCGTTGAGTAGAAATAAGTTCAAACGTCTGAGCAACCTTAACGCTCCTGAATACCACGCCCTTGTACTGCCTACACTACAGTATTTCAAATGATCCTCCACAAACTTTGGGCCCACATCGAATTGTAGGTCTTTGTGGCACTAATGAACCCAAGAAATGGGTGAATTAGATGACTTAAAATAGAAACATCTAAATTTATAAAACACCTTATATATAAATAGAAAACAATAGATAATATTGAAAATAGTGTCAAAATAAATAAAATTTGTCTAAAAATTATTTAAAAGACATTTTGAAACTAAAGATAATGACAAAAGCAATACTTAGTCTTAGTCTATTTAAAGTAGCAGCCTTGTACTCTCAAATGTCCAGTCTATTAAAATAACCATCAATACAAAGTAACATATATATAACAAATATAATAACACTTTCATAACAAAAGTATAAACAATTTAAAAGATAAAAAGAAAGAGACAACTTATGATCTATAGTAATTCAATCTTCCTTAATCTAATTTACCAAAGAAAAAAACTTACTTCCTTAATCTATTTTCACCTCCCAACTTGCTATGGTATTCCAATTTTACTATGCCTTTTCTTAAGTGGCTAGAAAGTAAATTATTACAACTCAATTCTTTTTAAGACTTCGAGACAAATCTTATAAGCTTTGGGCATTTAAAACTTTCTCTAACATACTATTCTTTCTTGTGTTTTTTGCTTCAAGGGAGGTTTTTTCTACTTATTTTTAAACATCAAGCCAATTTTAGGATTAATCTTTTTTATATTGAAAAATATGACTAGTTGTACTTTTAAAAATCAAAGTATATCTGGTCAACCTAACTAGCTTCGTTCAATCAAACAATTATTTATAGGACACTATTCGGTCAACCAAACTAGTTAGATTGATCTAGTAAAAAATGTATCTTCTATGTTTTTGTAGAAACTTCTCTTAATTTTCAATACCTTTTAAATCATCTTAATCCAATATCAATACACAAAGTTTTGATCAAAATACAACGACAATATCACTCTCTAAAAATTATCTTCCCGATTGCTTTGAAATCTTTGAGCAATCTTGAGTCCACTTTATGTAAATTATCCAAAACTTAAATCACATTTTTGACATTTTCCAAACATAAACTCCATCTCTTAAATCGTTCATCTAATCCAAGCTTCAAGCAGTAATTCTAAAGCTTTCTGCAAGCTTTTTCTTACAACATCATTTGCCAATATTACCTATCATCATTTAGACAAATTCATTAATACTTCAATAATTTGTTATCATCAAAACTATAAATTTAAATTTGCTTGGTTTAATAATACCCTCCTTTTTAATAATGACAAAGTGGTGAGTGCTACGCGTATGCTACTAAATTGTTTTTTCACAAATCTATCACTCATTAATTATACAAATACATGTATCATTGAAAAGCATGCAATGGTAAGCAGGGGTTGAATCTCATGAAGAAGCAATATTGTAGGGACCCCGAACTCGAGCCGGGTGACCCTACCGGGTGGTGACTCACGCCTCTGACCAAAGGGGACAATACCGGGGTGAGTTATCACGCCTCTGACCAAAGGGGACAATACCGAGAAAAAACTCACCCCGGTAGGGTCGCCCGGCCCGAGTTCGGGGTCCCTACAAATATAAATTACAAAGCTTAATGTTATTAACTAGTCTAGGGATAATTAATAAAAGGTGATTCTTAAGAGTTTTGAATAATAAAATATAAAATAATGTTGAAACCTAGACAATAGTGGAGGAGATCAATGATAAGTAATTTACCAAAAGGGAAATCAATTAAAGAGTCATATTTAGATCATTACTTCCCCTTTAGTGCTTTTTGACTTTATGATTTGATTAAGCTACATTAGATATATTCTCTAGACTATGTAGCATCTCTTATACGCTAAAATTATATTGTCTTAAGTTACATTTATCTTCTCTTCGAATGGTTAACCTATATATCTACCATCACTTACAGTGAATACACTAAGCTCTGTAAAATCTCATGGAAGATTTTACCCTAACACTAGGAAGATTACGTATGTATCTCTTGTGCATCTTGTTTAACCACTTCTACCAAAACCACGGTCCACTCATAAGTAGGCTCTTTTAAGTCATTCACAAGTGAATTTAAATTGGATTTAAACGTTAGCATGAAAAAAATAATATTAAGATTAATCAAACGTAGTTCACAAAATATATCGCATTGCTATAAAATTAACAAAATCAATCCATATAAGAATAATCACTAAGAGTTTCTCTAACTAAACATAACATGATCAAAATAATGAAATACAAATATAAAAACAGAGAAGTCATAATAGAAATAAGTTTGAACGAACTCTCAATTCCACCAACAATTTAATCAGTTAAGGTGATTAAGTAATTATTTTAAATATATCACAATCAAGTAATACAAGGTAATTTAGTATTAAAATGAACCAAATCGTTAAGTAAATATATGTATTTTTAATGAAAAGTAGTTAAGTAAATATATGTATTTTTAATGAATATCAAATATCCCCATACTTAAATTTTTCTTTCTTTCAGGCAAATCAATTCAATTAATCTTAACTTAAATATGCAATAATAGGAAATAATTTAACAAATTAATTGGATTAATTAACACTATCTATCATTCGTTTAGTTACACTGTTCATCAATTAGATATTTAGAGACTCCATTAAATCATAAATCAATTCAATTCAACCCAACAATTCTTCAAACATCAACTTAATCTATAAATCTCATCCTAATGCATGAAATAGACATGCCTAAGCAATATACTTAATCTTGCAAACATTTAATAACCTAAATTAATAAAGCATTAAATTTTGAATTTACAAAAGGAAAATTTAAAGGCTTATTTGAAAAGTCACCTAATCTTTTGATGTTAAAGTAAACATCTTATTATGAATGCACCCATTTACTGAATTAGGTCATAATTCTAAATGGATACTAGCACTACTCATTAACTTTAACCTTTTCACTTAAGATAAAGCCACCAGGGTTAATTTATTTATGCTTACTTATTTACATATTTTATTTATTTACTTTTTTATTTGAATGCTAAAATGCTTAAAAATCACTTTTAACTCGAAGATAAGCCTAAATTATATAAAATTATCACATTGCATATTAAGTATCAATTTTCATGGTTATTGGACAAAATTATAACTAAATTAGTTATCAATTCTCATAAAGATTGGCCTAAACTAATTGATTTAGAAAACAACCAGATTTATAATGTATCATCTTAATCAATCTTCCTTTCTAGATAAAAGGTTTTTGAAATTATTCTGTATTAAGCTAATTGTAATAAAATTGATAAGAAACATAAGACCTATAATAATTAATTCCCTCCTCGCACTTAAGTTATACATTATACATTATCCTTAATATATAAAATATAAAGCATGAAAATAAAAATTAAGGACAATAAATATAAAAGGATGAAAATAAAAAAAGGGAATAGAAACTTCTTTGGCCCATATTTTTCATCCACTATCTAAGCTAATTTTGATTGAAATCTAGAATTTTTCTAAACCCTACAAACATAAATAAAACAAACATAAAAAATAATAAAATGCAATGGAAACTTGTATTAAAATAAAATAAAATAAAATGCTAAATCAAAGAAAATGATAAAATTAAAACGAGAACAAAACATATGGTTTGAACATACAAAGGAAAAGCAAATTTTAAAGATGTAAATGCCATATAGAAAAGAAAAGATAAAAATTCAATTTATGTCATGATTGCTGTTCTCTTGGGCATCATCGAGGGCTATGGAGGATCTCAAAATGCCCCACATAAGTAATTGGACAATTGATGCTCCATCTATCGCAAATTTTGTCCCTATTTCTTCAATTCTCATTGCATCCTTTATAACATGAAAATGTGTCATTACTACTCAATTTTTAAGTTAATAATGGTCTTGTTAATCAACTTCTATAACAACTATTGTGATGTGAGCTAAACATCTTCATGCTTCTTTGCCATCTCCTCTATATGGGATGCCTATACTATTGGATGGGCCTTTTTCCTCTCCTTCTCCTCAGTTTTAACCTCTCTCTCTATCTCCCTCCATAAAACATAAGATCCATGACCTTCTTGACTAATCTCATGTACCTTAATATTTTTAGGTCGAAAATAACAATGTAGCACCTTGTACACATTCTTAAAAGATTATCAAAACTAGCTAGTTTTTTTGCCAACATGGTTAAAGTAAGTACCTCAACAAATGGCTCTCTTCTTCTTAGTGTCCATCTATCCTAAATATTTGTCAAACTAGTGACCTATGTTACAAACTCACCACTAATATATATAAAAGAGCACTACTTCATTACTCTCACTTCTCTTAAAAATTATGTGTGAAATAATCCTTTTAAAAATGTCTAAGGTTTTAGAAAGAATATGGGTACTCTTACTCTTTAATGATTACAAATGCTAATTTCCCTAAATTGAGCTACAAAATTCTTAGGGAAAATGGTTACTGGGATCATTAAGAAACTTAGCAATAACATTCTTATACTTCTTTGACCCTGTATGTTAAGTCAAAATGAATTTACGATTAATAATTTTGATTACGAACAAAAAGCAGACGAATGAAAAGCAGACGGAAGCTATTTGAAAAGAAGACGGAAGCCAAGTAAAAAAAGCAGACACAAGCTATTTGAAAAGCAAACAGAAGCTATTTAAAAAGCAGAAGGATGCCAAGTAGAAAAGCAGACGAAGTAAAAAAACAGACGGAAGCAAAAAAACAAACGGAAGAAAAAAGCAGACGGAAACTATTTGAAAAGCAGACGGAAGCCAAGTAGAAAAGGAGACGCAAGCTATTTGAAAAGCAGACGGAAGCTATTTGAAAAGCAGACGGAAGCAAAAGCAGATGAAGCAAAAGTAGACGCTAAAAAGTAGACGCTAGAAAGCAGACGAAAGAAAGCAGAAGGAAGCTTCAATTTGAGTTAGTTATAGAACTTAAACTGAATAACCGTTTCTTTAAAGAATCAAGAAATAGTTATCAAGAAGCAGTTGAAGACGAAGGCTATAAATATGAGTTGAAGTTGAAGACTGCAGACTAATGAATGAATGAAAAAAATTACGAAGCTACATCAAAGTTAATCTTGAGAGTGATTACTGTGCAAAAAGCTAGAGCGATATTTTTCTGCAACAAGTTCGAAACACTTTTCAGTTTGAAAGTGATACAGATAGCCTGAAGAGGCTAAGAGTAAAAGAATACTGATTGTAAAGAGACCTGAAGAAGCTCAGAGAAATAATACTTGTAAAAGTTTTGAGAGATAGTGAAATCTCGGATAGACATCTGAGGACTAGACGTAGCCCACGGTTTGGGGTGAACCAGTATAAAAATTACTTGTTAAGTCAATTAAATTGCATATATTTTGGACTTAATTTTGATTGATGTATTGAAATTGGTATCCTAAATTGATGAAATTGTTTTATAAATGTTTACAGATAGTTTTCAACACTTTAAGGACGAAAAAGGATTAAAAAGATGCAAAAGATGGCAAGAAATCTGAAATTTTCAGATTGGCCGAAATTCAAAGATTAGGCGTGGGCACGCCTAAGGATGGAATCTGAAATCTGCAGATTTTCCAGAATTGGTTTCCAATCACAACATAATCTCTCAAGATCTTCTTGCCCTCTTTTCAAGAAGTCTTCCACCTAAATTAGAAGACCACCTAATCTGGACAAAATCAAGAGGAGATAATGAAGAGATTCACATCAAATAGGAGAGGGAGGTGTTGCCGCATAGATTTATATATATGTATTAGGTAAAAGGGGGGGAGGAAGGTAGGTTTCATCGTAGGTTAGGTTAGGGTTTAGATTTCTGCACCTTCTGGTTTTTTTCTTTTATATTTTCTGCATCTTTTAGATAGGATTTTCAATTATTTTCATTAAAGAACCAGATATGGAGATTATATCTTTTGTTGTTTTCTTTTATTTCAATTCAAGTATGAGTAGTTAATTTTCTTATCTTGGTTAAGGGATCCATGTTACATATTATTATGGTGAGATTTTCTAGATACTTTTTATGTTGTTAATAAACATTGAATATCTTCAGATCTATTCTTTCTAATTGGATTTGTTGGTTTCTAG
>JAOTAZ010077556.1:0-13757 GCA_025629785.1 Erythroxylum oxycarpum | reverse complement strand
CACGATCGGTCGGGTAGTCAAGACAACATCCTTGGGACCCCTATTCGCCATCGCCCGGCATCTCTATAGACCGACTACGATCGGTCGGGTCGTCAAGCAACATCCTTGGGACCCTTATTCGCCATCGCCCGGCATCTCCATAGATCGACTACGATCAGTCGGGTCGCCAAGCAACATCCTTGGGACTCCTATTCGCCATCGCCCGGCATCTCCATAGACAGATCACGATCGGTCAGGTCGCCAAGACAACATCCTTGGGACCCCTATTCGCCATCAGCCGGCATCTCCATCGACCGACGACGATCGGTCGGGCAGCCAAGCCAACATCCTTGGGACTCCCTCTCACCTCGCTCGGCATCTATGTAAATCGACTACGGTCGACCGACCGACCTCGATATACACTGGCTACGATCGATCGGTAAAAGTCCTAGAATAAAAGCTGAAGTCGTTTGACCTAATTCATTCAATTGCGATTCGTTAGTCAGAGGGATGGCCTAATCCTTGGTACATAAAAAGTAATGCAAAACGAGTGTCCATTTCATTCAAATCAAAAATCCTGGCCACATGCCCGACCAGGTGAACTCTATGAAGGATAAAAATAAAAATTTTCGTTAAGTTTGAGCTCGCCACAAGCCCGGCCAGCTGAGCTTCAAAAATCAACAGAACGAGAAGTGGGTGAATTCCCGGGGGAAGGAGAATACCCAGGGGAAGCCTCGGCGGATGGATGCCCTGGGACGACCTCGGTAGCAGGCGGTAAAGCCGGAAGAGGCGCTAAAGTCAAAACGGGAGCAGGGTCCAAGGGAGCACCCGGAGGAATATCCTCACAAGAGAGCTCGTCCTCCTCGGCCGTGCTAAGGTCCAGCTCTTCGTTCGGAACCGGCCCCCGGTCCTCCTCGGCTCTCTCCCTTACTTCCTTTAGAGACAGACCCAGAGCCGCAGGAAGCATCGGCTTGGCAAATTCATCAAACGAAGGATCGTTCGACCCTTCAGGGACGCAAGAGTCGTAGCAATTCTTCAGGATCTGGAGGGCTAAGTCATATGAATACTCCAAACACTCCTCCTGCAAGAATCGCACTTGCCATCGCTTGATCGCCTCAATCCTCTGCTTCTTTATGGAGGCTCGCTCCCTCCTCAGCATATTTTCAGCCCTTGATTGGCCATCCACCGCCCCATGGCAATCCTCGAGGAATTTTGCCTTAAGCCTACTCTCCGACTCCAGCTTCCCTTGCAACACCGCACATTCCTTGACCAGTTTGTTCCTCGCCGCCACGCCCTCACCCTTTCCACCTCCTCCGCGGTGAGGCGAGCTCTCAAGGCGCTCCTCTCCTCCTCTCCCGAAGTAAGTTGGGCCCCCAAGATGTTACGCTCGTCCACCCAAAGTTTCTTCTCCTCCTCTAAGGAGGAGAGTTGGGCCCGGGAGAAGTCTCTTTCTTCTTTGACCCCTGAGAGCTCGGTGTTTAAATCCTTCACCTGCTCAAGGAGGGACTGGATCTCCCGATTCAGCAGCTCGACGCGTTGACGCAGGGACGAAACGAAAGCTACCTCCCTTATGGAATTACGGATGGCGAGACCCGTCAATTCCTCAAGACTCAACGAGTCAAAGCGCTCCCCGTCTGAAAGGGGAATGACCCTCTCAGCAATATGCAGGGCCACTTCGATATTACCAATCGAGGCAGTCTTATCAAGGCTAATCGCGGGCTCCCACTTATCAGCACTCCCCGCTCGCTCTTTCCCTTTACCCTTAGATGACGGGGTGGCCCGATCTCCCACTTTCTCCTTCCTTTTATTTCTATTCAGAGGACGAGGAGACCGGTCAGCTACTTGGGCGGCTTTCCTCCTTTTAAGAGGTCGATCATTTCTCTCTTCCTCCTCTCCCTCCGTAATTACTAGGACCTCACCGGGCGGGACGATCACAGCAGGCGCCGCAGCAGGCTCGGGAATGGCAGGATGACCACCTCGTTGCTCAGAGGCAGCAGGCCGAATAACAACTGAACTAGCCTCCTCCTGTCTTCCTGTCCTCCAGTCTCTGAAGACCCGGCAACTTTCCGCTTGCCCTTGGTAGACTTGGGGGGACCGCCGAAAGCACCAATTTTGACCATGGCTGCACAAACAACGAAAATAGGTTAGAAATTGAACCAAAACCTATAAGCATGGCAAACAATTCAATCACGAGGAATCAACTAGGTGGGGAAATTTCCTCTCCTAGCCTGACGATTTGCGACGGGGGGTCGATCAAAAGAGAATTGGCTGAGGCCCCCCCATGGTATCCCGAAATGAGTCTGCAGCTCAGTGGTGTGAGGCGTGGCGTTCCACGCCAACAAAACCCCTTGGTCCTGGGTTCGACTCGCAACTCACCCAACAAGGGGACAATTCCTTCTTGGCGGTGAGAGGCTTTCTGTGGGGCCTGGGCCACGCCCCAGTCCACCATAGGGGGCTCCCGCCCAAACCAGTTGGTAATTTGGACAAAATCTCGATAAGAGAAAATACTATCAAATACGCAGTTTTATTAATAAGTTAAGTTCTTAACTCACAAAAAAAAGAGTAAAATTATGATTTTTTAATGTACAAGATTCATCAAAACGGGAAATACAGAGCATACTTTGAATTATAGAAATACTACTATTTTACAACATGCTACTATTCTCACAATATTTTGCTAGAACACTTTTTGTTAAGTAAAATGACTTCACAATTAATAATATTTTGATAAAAATCAAATAATAATTATATTAGAAAGTGATGAAATGTTTTGAGACGAAATGCAAGGGAATAAGACAAAGTAGTGACAGAAAAATAATACGCAAGGAAATAAGACGAAGCAGTGGCAGAAAAATAAGATGCAAGGAAATAAGACAAAGCGGAGACAAAAATAAGATGAAGCGGAGAAGCAAAACTAAGACGAAATGGGAACTAAGACGAAGTGGAAATTAAGATGAAGTGGAAGCTGAGACAAAACTAAGACGAAGATCCGATACCACGTCGGGAGGTTAATCAATTTGAGTTAGTTATAGAACTCAACTGAATAACGGTTTCTTCAAAGATCAAGATTCAAGAAGAAAAAAAGCGGTTATCAAGAAGCAGTTAAAGATGAAGGCTATAAATATGAATCAGAGTCGAATACTGTAGAAGTTAGTGATTTTTACAAGAGTTACAAAAAGCTAGTGACTTTGAGAAACACTGTATTCATTGTGCTAAACATTGAAAGCTATTATTCTCTATAACAAAGCTCGCAAATATCTCTGTAGAGAGAAAAAAACTAAGAGGCTAAGTGAGAAAAGAATACTTACTGTAAGAGACCTGAAGAGACTCAATGAAAATAATACTTGTACTTTTGTGAAGTATAGTGAAATCTCATAAAGGATTCTGAGGACTGGACGTAGCCTACGGTTTGGGGTGAACCAGAATAAAATTTCTTGTTGACTCTTACTCTCTAAACTCTCAACTTTGAATTTCTATTGTGTTATACAAGTACTTAGAAGTTTATTGCAATACTTCGTTATATTGTTAGTAGTTTCGAAAAAGCAAAGTTTTCAAAGAAATTGAAAAGGGGATTGTATTCATAAAAAAAGATTACACAATTCAACCCCCTCTTCTTGTGCATTTTGTATATCGAATATAAGTCTATACTAACGCGTGATTTACTTCAATTGGTATTAAAGCTTGGTGTCTAAGAACCGCCATCACAAAGTGTGGATAAAGATCCATGGCAGAATCACACGTATATATGGGTGAAGGCGCCTCCGTCACTAGACCACCTGCATTCAATAGTGAAGACTACCATTACTGGAAAAACAGGATGCGACTTTTCATTGAATTTACTCATATTGATCTTTGGGAGATTATAGAGAATGGACCATATACACCGGTAGATGATGAAGGAAATGTTATTACACGAATTAGATAGACAGCAGATCAAAAAGCAAGATTCCAACTAAATTCAAAGGCCAAGTTCTTTCTAAGTTGTACCCTAAGTAGAAGTGAGTATGATAAAGTTCACGGAAGCAACACAGCGAAGGAAATATGGGATACGCTATCCATCGCACATGAAGGCACCAGTCAAGTCAAAGAATCCAAGATAAGCATTCTTGTACACCAGTATGGGCTGTTCAAGATGAAGGATGAAGAATCTATCAATCAGATGTTTGGACGATTTCAAACTATCGTCAATGGACTAAAAGCTCTCGACGGAACTTGTATTAATCAAGATCACATTCAAAAGATTCTCAGAAGTTTACCAAAAAAATGGAGATCAAAAGTCACCGCTATACAAGAAGCCAAGGATTTAACCGTATTGAAGCTTGATGAATTGCTTGGATCCTTAAAGATACATGAAGTAGAACTCGATATAGAAGATAAACCCATAAGGGATAAATCTATAGCATTGAAGGCTGGACAAAAGAACCACAAGATTCCGAGGAAGAGGAGTTCATCATTGAAAGCATTGAAGATTGAGGAAGTCAAGGATGACGACTCTAGTGAATCAGATCAAGATTCGAGCAAAGAAGATGATGAATTATCCTTTATCTCAAGGAAGATAAGGCTTATGTGGAAGAAAAAGGCAAAAGGAAACAAAGAGTTTTCTTTTAAGAAGAATAGCAAAGATGAAGGAAAGAACGAGAAAACATCCGTCATCTGCTATGAATGCAATAAACCGGGACACTATAAGTCCAAATGTCCATTGCTGAAAAGAAAACCAAAGAAGAATAGAGAAAACAAGAAGAGTATGATGATAACCTGGGAAGATCTGGATTCTTTTGAATCAGATACTGACTCAGAGGCATCGGTGCAAGCTAACATTTACCTAGTAGCCGAAAAAGAAAGTGACGAGGAGGTAACCTCAAACTTTAGCGAATTACAAGATGCATATTCAGAATTACTTAAAGATTCTCATGCAATACTTAAGCAGTATAAGTTATTAACGAAAAAGTATGTAGAAAACTTGAAGAACACGCAAGTGTTAGAGCAGGAAAACGTCTGCCTAAAGAAACAAGTAGACGAGATGAAGAAAAAGAAAGTTGTAGATAGATCTAAGGAGATCAATCAGTTGAAACAAAGGATTAATAGTCTTTCAGTTGATCTATCAACATTTACGAAGAGTACTACAAAAATAAATGATATGTTAGGGAGATACAGACACCCTAATGATAAGACTGGATTAGGGTTTGCTAAAAACAATATTTAGCATAAAAAGAACTTTTTTCCTTACAAGAAGAAATCTCATCAGCCTCATTATCATCATTCTGTGAAGCATATTAAAACTAACCCCAAAGGACCCAAGAAAATTTTGGGTACCTAAGAGATACATAATATCTCCTGCAGATATCCTTCCTTGGAAGAAGCAATTAGCACCAATGGTATTTGGACAGTGGATGCTCACGACATATGATGGGAAGAAGTTCTATGTTCCTTGATCTTCAGTATAAGAAGGGAGGATCGGTAACTTTTAGAGACAACCAGCAGGGTTAAATTATTGGAATCGGTAAAATTGTTAAAGATTCTTTTGCTACTATTGATAATGTGCTGCTAGTTGATGGTTTAAAATACAATTTGATTAGCATCGATCAATTATGTGATTCTAGTTTTGAAGTGTCCTTCGATCAAAATTCTTGTGTAGTCAAAAACAAAGACGGTTCCATATTCTTTTCTGCCAAAAGACAAAACAATCTTTACAAAATCAATTTAGAAGATTTACAAAGTCAAAATATTTCTTGTTTTATATCAACTGATGAAGAAAAACTCATTTGGCATAAAAAGCCAGGTCATGATAGTTTTAAACATATTTCCAAGTTGATTAAACATGATTTGGTAAGAGGATTACCAAAAAAAAGTTTTAACAAGGATTTCTTTTGTGAAAGTTGCCATAAAGGAAAACAGGTTAAAACAACTTTTTCTTCTAAAAATATTGTAACATCGTCTAGACCTCTAGAGTTGTTACATATAGATTTATGTGGTCCAACTAGAACATTGAGTCCTGACAAAAAAACATATAGTCTCGTAGTTGTTGATGATTTCACTAGATTTTGTTGGATATTGTTTTTATCATATAAGGACGAGTCTTTTAAGTGTTTTAAAGTGCTTTCCAAAAAATTACAGAATGAAAAAGGGACTTCAATTGCTAGTATTAGCAGTGATCATGGTGGTGAGTTTAAGAATGAGAAATTCATAATATTTTGTGACGAGAATGGAATTTTTCATAATTTCTCTGCTCCTAGAACTCCACAACAAAATGGAGTTGTAGAAAGGAAGAATAGGACGATTCAGGAAATGGCAAGGACTATGCTATGTGAAATGAATCTTCCTAAGTATTTATAGATAGAAGCTATTAATACAGCTTGTTATATTCAAAATAGAATACTAATGTGACCTTTGTTGAAGAAAAGTCCATATGAGTTATGGAATGGAAGGAAGCCTAACATATCCTACTTCCATCCATTTGGTTGCAAGTGTTCTATACTGAATATAAAGGAAATTCTAGATAAATTCGATTCTAAAAAGTATTTAGAAATTTTTCTAAGCTATTCATTATCTTCAAAAGCCTATAGGGTTTACAACCTTACTTCTAAGACTGTTGAGGAGACTATTCATGTTAATTTTGATGATAGTTCTCAACTAAGTAAGAGAGATGATACTGACAATGAAACCCTATCAGTACCTTTCGTTAATAGTGAAGATATGTCACCATCAGATACTCCATTAGAAAAAGTTGAAGATATTCCTGAAACACTTGTTCTAAAAAGAGATTGGAGATATAAAAGTTCTCATCCAGAAGAACTGATTATAGGAGAGACCTGAGAAGGTGTGAGAACTAGGTCCAAATTCAGAAGAGAAGATAATGTTGCTTTTATCTCTGAAATAGAGCCTAAGAAAATTGATGAAGCTCTTCAAGATGAAACTCAAATTTTAGCTATGCAAGAGGAGCTGAATCAGTTTACTAGGAATAAAGTTTGGTCGTTAGTTCCCAGACCCTCTAAAAAGTCCATCATAGGAACTAGATGGGTTTTTAAGAACAAACTAAACAAATAAAGTAGAGTAAATCGTAACAAAGCGAGATTAGTAGCACAAGGCTATAATCAGCAGGAAGGAATAGACTACAATGAGACTTATGCTCCTGTAGCAAGACTAGAAGCTATTAAGATTTTGCTTGTATATGCTGTCTGTCACGATATGAAGCTATTACAAATGGATGTGAAGAGTGCATTTCTAGATGGCTTTATAGATGAAGAGGTTTATATGAAACAACCTCCTAGTTTCGAGGATGTTAAGAAACCGGATCATGTCTATAGACTTCATCAAGTTTTGTATGGCTTGAAACAAGCTCCTCGAGCTGGGTATGATCGTCTGAGTTCTTTTCTTATTGAGAATAAGTTCAATAAAAGTCAAGTAGATAAAATGTTATTTAGAAAGTGTGCTAAGAATGATTTTATCATAGTTTAAATTTATGTTGATGACATTATCTTTGGTGCAATTTCTAAAATGTTACGTACTAGTTTTGAGCTTTTAATGAAGAATGAGTTTGAGATGAGCATGATAGGTGAGTTAAAATTCTTTCTTAGGTTGCAAGTTAAGCAAATCGAAGAAAAGATTTTTATTCATCAACAGAGGTATATTAAGGAACTGTTGATTAAGTATGATATAGAAAAAGTAAAACCAATATCAACTCCGATGCATCTCTCAAACCTTTTGTCTAAGGACGAACCTGGCAAGAAGGTTGATCAAACCCTGTACAGAGTGATTATTGGTTCTTTACTTTACCTTAAAGCAAGCAGACCTGACATTCTGTTTATTATTTGCTTGTGTGCAAGATTTCAGGCAGATCCTAGAAAGTCTCATTACGTTGCTGTTAAAAGAATTTTGAGATATCTATTAGATACTACTGATCTGTTCTTAATGTATGATAAAGGTGAAGATTTCAGGTTAATTGGCTACTGTGATGTGGATTATGCCAGAGATAGGATTGATAGAAAAAGTATGAGTGGAGGATGTCACTTCCTTGGCCACAACCTAGTTTCCTAGTCAAGTAAGAGGCGAAGCTCAATTGCTCTATCAACTGCAAAAGTCGAATATATGTTAGCCGCAAGTTGCTGTTCACAGACATTGTGGATTAAGTACCAGCTAGAAGACTAATCTGTACAAGAAGAGGAAATCCCAATCTACTATGACAACACAAGTGCCATCAACTTGTCAAAGAACCCTATACAACACTCGAGAGGGAAGCACATCGAAGTTAGAAACCATTTTCTATGAGACAAAGTTCAGAGAAAGGTCATGAGTTTTTAGTTTGTTGAGACGAACTATCAGTGGGCGAACTTCTTCACTAAGCCATTGGGTGAAGAAAGATTCAAAGAAATCAGACGAAATCTCAACATGGTGATGTTGAGTGATCAACCGTCTGACATGTAAGGACCTAGATAAAAAGTCGTGAGATTTAACGGTAATAGTAACAGTAAGTTACAGACAGTAACTTATGTCATGAGAACGTTTTGGAGGGAAAGCGTCTCAAATCCTTGAGAATACCACCTATTCTAGAACACTAACATACCCTGACTTCGACTTTTGAAGAACTCTCAATAACATTTTCCATTACTCTGTTCTAAAATCAAACCCTCTTTGCTCTCACTCTCAACCTCAGAAACCGAGCTCACTTTGTGAAGAAATACAGTTGTGTGTTCAGTTTGTTGTTCACTTTGTGAAGTAATACAGTTGTGACAACAACACATGTCGAGTGCATTGCAAAATTTACCTGACTCTGCACACTAAAATTTGTAGTTGTGATAAGTCTGGATCGAATCCACAGGAAATGTTCGGTTAATTTTCGGGATGAAATTAATTGATGCAAGGAAAATAAAGGGGGGTTTTTAGTTTTGAAACAATTTAGAAAATTAAAGTAAAATTAAACTATCGAAAACAAATAATCGAAAATGAGAAAAGTGTCGAGTATGAGTGAGGTCCGGTTCTAGGGTCAATCTCGACCTAAGCACAATCAAGCATATTTCTTCATTCTAAAGTTTTTACGATTCTTTTCGAACTATTGATTTGAGACTAGTAGAATGCTCTACAAATTTCGGTTTTCCCTTAGGCTGTATTTAATCAAGATACGTTCATTAATTAAATCTAACTACCGAATAACGTAGGATACGATCTTTAGATTCAATGTAGTAGTCGCATTATGAATTGGAAAACGATCAATATAGGCAGTAACTTTACACGTTCTGGTTATCTAACCTTAGTTATGTTGTTCCTAACGATTAACAATCGCTAGATGCTACTCACAAATATTAAAAGTAACAATTACGGATTATAATTAATATTTTAGCAATAGGTTTAAAATAAAATGATCATCATAATATAACAAGATCATTAATCCCAAAACCATCTAAATCAATACCAACAACACAACAATCTAAAAATAAATCACAACTTTAAAATAACAAAAATAGCTTAACCGTGACTTGACGTCGATATTCTCATTGATCCAGTGTCGGAAAGTTAGCGTACTATCTTTATTTTCATGCTCCAAAAATATATCATATATGTCATGTAAAACGACATTAGAATTTTCCTCTTAATGCTCACAGTGGTGGAGCAATGAAAGTGCAGGTACAGCTTAGCTCCACGTTGTCTGCACCGACCTCCTCTTTAACTGATGCGCTTTGCTTCTGTTTAATACCGTAGATGAAAGGAGCAATTAAAAATCAGCACAGTCATTACCAAAAAAAAATATCAGCACAGTCAAACCTCTTATACTCCAGCGTCAACATCCTTTGTTCCTCATGTATTTCCTCGCGCCGAACCTGTAGCAATAAGACAAATAAAAAACACATCAGTTTGTTTTAAAATCTTCTTGCGCCGGCACTCACTCCCCTGTAGCGATGAATCTTCAATTTAAAACACATTTCCCATTTAGAACCCTCTCCACGTTGTTGCTCTTGTGTTGTGTGCCGCCACTGTAGTTCATGATGTGACCATTTTAGAAACCCCACAACCCTTCCTTTTTGCTCCACGTTGACTACGCCTTTAATGTCCCTTCCTTGCGTCGACACTGTGGCAACAAAACTCACAAGACAAAATGAGTTTTTCTGTTTTTCCCATTTTCCTCTACCGGCCTTCCTTTTTACTGTGATAATTAAAAACCTAAGCTTAAAACCCTTGCTGCCCCCCTTTATGTATCCCCTAGCTGTGTGTTAAACGCACCACAACTGTGCGTTAAACGCATGAGAAATTTTTAATTGATTTGTTTTTTTATAGGCAAACAAGTTCTGTTTCAATTTTCTTTAAAAAAAGTCTTGTCATTTTAATTTCAAAAGTATACCAGCATATTCAACCTAGTAGTCAATACAAATTAAACACAAATCACACATTCTATTATAAACATAGGATTGAAATCACATGTAGATGTATAAAAAAATATACGAAAATTCAATCCTATCAAAATACCCCCACACTTGGTCTTTGACCGTCGTCGAGCAAATCGTCAAAATCAAAATAACAAACCAAAACTTTAACTCATTTTCCACATTTCTTAAAAATAGATAGCCATAAATAATGGTAAATGACTTTCAAAACCTAAGCAAAAACTCAACATTCAAAGCTTCTACTCATGATCTATTAACATTCAATATCTTCAAAAACTGAGCAATCTAATGGTAGACTCGAAAAATGTATTTAACTAAAATATATCAATGAGTACACTCAATACTATTCATGATCATGACAATCCACAACTTTGCATATCATTTCATTTCTCTACCACTAATATTCACATGCAAAATCATGAATCAAATGACTTTTCAAAGTTGTAATGTGGGCAAGGGTAAGGTGAGGTATAATTAGGTTAAGTAGCATGAAAGCCATCAAAGCTAGTGAAACAAAAGTAACACTCAACTAAAAACTGGGTATCGTCAGTTATGACGAATGCAACATTTACATGTCATAACCCCATTTAGCTCTCACACATAAACCACATAAAGCATATCCAATCTGAAGGAATCACTCATACAATTTATACCAATGGAATCCCAAAAGTGAACTTTCCAAGTTAACCTTTACCTCATATCCAACATACTCAAATAACACATCCATTACAACTCTAGGAAGATGCATGAATCATAAACAACTTTTAAACACATATGCAATTCTTCCTTGATAATTTTTTAAAATAATTTTTTCTTTTTCTTTTCTTTTTTCTTCTTTTTTCTCTTTTTTTCCTTTTTTTCATTTTCTTTTCTTTTCCTTTTTTCTTTTTTTTGTGAAAATTAAAATAAACTACATCAACATGAAAATTTCAATCATAAGACAAAAAATAACATCCCAAGATTATAACCAACCCTCACATATATACATCCCCACACTTAGAATTTTGTATATCCTCAAACTCAATAATCACAAATGTTCCACTAGCTTTATGACTTAGGTAGGACATTTGGTAAAGTTTAAAAGCATAAAATGTGGTTTATACAAAAATAAAGGTATAAAGCTCAAAGGGGTTTATCAAGGGAAAAATCATGTCAATAGGGTAGGTTATTTGGCTAATGTAGTTTATGAAAAACAAAGAATGCCTAATCATATACATGTTAATGAATGTGATAAAATGTGGTCTTAAATAGAAATTTAATGCAAAATCGGAACGTACATGTCATGAAGGTCACACATTATCAAAAGACAATGAGACTGATATAGATGTGTCAGTCAAATATGACTTAAAATCTCACCAGCTTTGTCTATCATTAGTCACTACTCTTCTAAAGAGAAAGCATATTAACAAACCACAAGAGCTAAAGTACATGCTGTATTGCTATGGATTTTACTAATCAATTCACGCTCTAATTATGACTAAATAATCTTAAAAGCAATAGAAAACAAGAAAAATTTTGGATTTTGTTTGTTTGACTTTGAAAATCGCCTCAGGAGTCACGGAAGCTACGATTAAGTCTAAAAGCATGCATTTAAACTAATATACCCCACCCCCACACTTAAAATTGCATTGTCCTTAATGTAAAATCAAATGCCAGAAATGGAGTAGCTAACAAAAATAACAAATGCAAAAATATAAAAGACAATAATTAACTCCCCTTGGGTTGCCTCCCAAGCAGTGCCTTTGTTTAATGTCACTGGCTCGACCTCCGGTTGCGTGCTTTAAGTGATAGCTGTCACATCCTCTAACATCAACACCTCAAAATCCTCCTTTTCGAAGCCCTCATAATACGACTTTAAGCGATGACCATTCACTTAAAATATTTTGTCAGTTTTGAGGCTCCGTATCTCCATTGCACCAAAAGGAAAGACACGAGTGACAATAAATGGACCAACCCAACGGGAACGCAACTTACCAAGAAAGAGCTTGAGTTTGTTATGATATAGTAACACTTTTTGACCCACTGAGAAACTTTTCCTCAAAATCATCTTATCATGAAAAGCTTTTGTCCTCTCCTTATATATCACTGCATTCTGATATGATTCATTCCTCATCTCTTCCAACTCTTGAAGCTGCAGCTTCCTATGCATTTCCGCATCATCCAAGTGCATGTTGCATCTTTTGATAGCCCAATACGTCTTATGTTGTAATTCCACTAGAAGACGACATGGCTTCCCAAACACTAGCCTGTACGATAACATTCCAATTGGTGTTTTGTAAGCCGTCCGATAGGCCCACAATGCATCTTCTAGTCTTACGCTCCAATCCTTTCTGTTGGGTTGCACAGTTTTCTCCAGGATTAACTTAATTTTCCAATTCTAGACTTCAGCTTGCCCGTTGGTTTGGGGATGGTAAGCAGTAGAAACTTTATGCGTGATGCGATATTTTTTGAACATTGCTTCCATCACCCTATTGCAGAAGTGGGTTCCTCTATCACTAACAATGGCTTTCGGTATCCCGAACCTGGAAAGAATGTTAGCCTTAACAAAATATGCAACAACCTTGGCATCGTTAGTCCTAGTGGCTTTTGCTTCCACCCATTTAGAAACATAATCAACTACAAGCAATATTTAAGTAAAGCCAAAAGAAGGAGGGAAAGGTCCCATAAAATCAATGCCCCTAACATAAAAAATTTCACAGAAAAGTAAAAGGGTTTGTGGCATTTGATCCTTATGGGATAGGTTACCTGATCGTTGGCATCTATCACAGGATTTGTAGAAGGTATATGCATCTTTAAAAAATATTGGCCAATAGAAGCCGCTCTCTAGAACTTTCTAAGCTGTCTGTTTTACCCCAAAATGTCCTCCGCAAGCGTATGAATGGCAGAAGGCTAAAATTGATGATGATTCATCTTTCGATACACACCTTCTGATAACTTGATCTGCACAATGCCTCCAAAGATAAGGGTCATCCTATACATAATACTTCGCTTCACTCCGTAGCTTATCCCTCTGAGCCTTTGACAATCCCACAGGTAATTCATTAGTTACTGAAAAATTCACAATGTTTGCATACCAGGGTAGTGCATTTCAATTTTTAATTGATTTGTCACAAGTTGTTGGCCCTGAATTTATTTTATTCGACTAAGCATGATTAAATTTTTTGGGGTCTTGATAGATTAATTTGTGTTAGAATTAATTGACATGTTAATGTCAATAAGGTTAAATGGCATAAGTGATTAAATTGAAGTGTTAGAAGGGATAAGTTTCATTAAGGGCATTTTGGGCATGTCACTTAAACATTTAAGTTCCTAGGTTTTTAAGAAAGAACAATATGGACTTTTTAGCTTCATAAGTGGTATAAAAGAGAGGAAATAAGGCTTGTCTTGTATGAGAAGAGAGGAAAA
>JAOTAZ010077497.1:0-13769 GCA_025629785.1 Erythroxylum oxycarpum | reverse complement strand
TTCAATAAAATCACATTTAATACCATTTATACCCAGAAGTTGTCAATGAATGCATGTACCACTTTTTATGTGAAAACATTC
Source organism: Erythroxylum oxycarpum (assembly GCA_025629785.1). Taxonomy (NCBI): domain Eukaryota; kingdom Viridiplantae; phylum Streptophyta; class Magnoliopsida; order Malpighiales; family Erythroxylaceae; genus Erythroxylum; species Erythroxylum oxycarpum. The sequence continues at coordinate 13,688 of JAOTAZ010077497.1, read as the reverse complement.
CTTATTTATGTGCATATCTGCTAACATAATACATGAGCAAGAAAATGCATTATCTTAATTTCTCTTTGAGCTCACAAATACTGAAAGTATTGGTCCTAACCCTTGATATGGGGACAAGATGTTACATCCCTCCTCCTAGACACATGTTTTATCATAAAATGACATCGTTTCATGATAAAACTGAGACAATGTCATTTCAACAAGAGAAAATATCATCTATCGATCCTCCCTCCTCCTAGACACATGAAATCACTATCAGCCCAGCTGATTCTCATGAGCGAGCGGCACACATCGACTGAATCTCAGTGTGCGATGTGTAAAGAGGCTTTTGAATTATCAGCAGAGGCAACAGAAATGCCTTGTAAGCATATCTACCATTCTGATTACATACTTCCATGGCTTGCAATATGAAGTTCATGTCCAGTATACCAACTGATGACGAGCCAGGTAATGGTCAGATCGGATTGGTTTTAGGGGAGGGTTAAGAGGTTGGGTTGACGATTTGGCAATTGCTTGGAGGCAGGTGTACGGTGGGCTAATTCATAAGTGTGAGAAGAGGTGAGAGAGAAGGATTGTCTGTTGTTTATATGGAGATGGACAGTGGGTTTAACAATGGTGGTTAGTCGAGAAGAGTAGGTTGGGGATTGAGAGGTAGAGAGACTGGTGGCTACAGAGGTGATGGGTTCAAGTTGGTTCATGTTTCAAGGCATTGGTTTCTTATTTTTGAAATGGGAATTCAAGTGCTAAATTAAGATCGAGGAGGAGTAAGCCTTTAAAAATTTTTACTTCGAGAAGAAGGCGAACTTTTACATTGGGAATTTGTGGTAAGAGAAGGAGGTGGTGATTAGTAGAATTTGAAGTGGTTTTTGCACATTTAAAACTTTTTAGAAACTTACTACAATTGTTATTCCCTTTCATAATCCTAACGAAGAAAGAGCGTCATATTTATCTCTGAATTAAGAAATATATTCTCCAATAAGAAACATGTTTCTTTGTTAGTTTTTAGATAATAACACTTACAAACATAACTGGAGAAATGACGTTGTCTTGATTTTATCATGAAACAACTTCATTTCAATAATCAGACTCACTTTAGCTAATTACATTGATGTATCTAATTAATGAGAGTCCCTTGAAACATGGCATTGTCATGTCAGCAAAGATAACGATGAGACTAACATCAGGCTAGAATTGAAAAAGTTTTAAAGTTTGAATATTTTATTTCTACTTTTTAAAGTTCGGGTTATAACTGAAAAATTGACAAAACTTTGGGCTTTTTTATGTAGACTTATAGAAGTCTATTCATTAAAATGACACTAGAAGGAATATTAAAGATACCTAGGGTCGACATTAATTTTCCAGTCATGTTTCTAAAATGGAATGTCTCTGCCATCAAATTTTGTTTTTTCTATCTATGCATATCATATCTAAGGCCATATACTATTATTCTCTTGCAGTTCCATGTCATCATTTCACTATTTAGTGCCTTTGCACTAAATGGAAGATGAATATATTAGACAGATTGGTCACTTTTGAGGTTTATTTGTGTAAATTTATTTCTTAATTAAATTTTTAAACTCGTTATAGGTATACTAATGATGGAGGTTCAAGGGAAAATCTTGAGAGAGGAACCATACATGGAGATGTTGTCTTCTCAGGCTAAGCTCTTAATGTGAGATAGCCATTGGTTCTCCAAGAAAATTATTAAGAGTTTACAATAACTTTGCTAGTTTCTGATCATTTATTCATTAGTGATTCTAGACTGCTTGCTTGTTGATCTCTTGATGTACATAAACTGAAGCCAAATCTTTTACTTGAAAAGTTAAATTTCTAGAAGGTATATCATAAGCAGTTAATTAAACTAAAGAGTTATACTGGACAATCAAGAAAGACTTAATTGTGGCTTTATAGGATTTTACAGTAGTTTCCTTTCTCTTTCTCTCCCCTTTTATATCTGAAATGACTTCTAACAATACCTTTTTATTGTTCTTGTCATTTTATGATGTTTAATAGTCAATAATGTCATACTGTGTGTCTTGAGATAGAGTTTTGATGAATCACTACAACAAATTAATACAATCTGCGACGTTTTATTCATAAAACGTCACAAATTGTAAAAGCTTTTTGCGACGTTTAAGAAACGTCACGAAATATTCAACCTTTTTGCGACGTTTTATTAAAACGTCATAAATTTGTAGTACTTCTCACGACGTTTTTTAATTAAAATGTCGCAAAATAAAAGGAGGGACGTTTTGGTAAGCAAAACGTCGCCTTTTTTTTTAATTAATGACCTAAAACAAATATAAGCATAATGACCTAAAACAAATATAACACCGTAAGAGAGAGGCGGTTCAGCGAAGCAGCAGCAGCTAGCATACAGTGAGACCAGAGAGGGGATTTTGATTTTCGGCGGCTGGGGAAAGTAGAGAAACAGGAAGCGAGAGAGATGGAGAAGAAAGCAAAAGGCTCAAGAAAGGGAAAGAAAGCATGGAGAGCCAATATAAGCACCGAAGACATAGACGATTTTCTCGAAAATCCACAAAGGATGCTATCTCCGGCAGCTCTCTTTCCCACGTATCTAACGATTCCCTCTTCTTCGTTGACAAATCCGAAGGTGTTTCCTTATAAAGTTTAGAAAACTTTTTCTTCTATTAGTGTTTTGGGATTTTTTTAGTTCATTTTTGTTATGTTGTTAATTGGCTTATGTTAGATGGTGCGGTGCCAGTGCCGGTGCTTGTGCAGTTGAGAGTCATAACCAAAGGAAGAGGAGGAGGTGCCGGTGCTACCTTTGAAGTTTCAGGACTCTGGATAGCTTCAAGTTCTAGGGTTTTCAAAGCTACCCAGTTTAATTTCCTCTCTTCCCCTTCATCTCGTGCTCTCTGCCTCTGGTGCTTAATTCCTCCGTTTCTTGTACGAATTTATTCGTGGGTACATTTCTTTTTTTAATTTGGATTTCTTATTTCTGTATTCACTTCTCTTTAATTCTGCCTATGTTCTGGTCAGTCATTGGAAAACTGTTGAGGTTAAGTTTGGATGAAGAATGACTTTTTTCATGCATTGTTGCTTTGGTGCTGTTGTCAAATTGTAAAGTTGTTTTTTTCTTCTATTAATTTTGTGTTTATTGTAGTTTCTTGGGCTGCTGAGAAGAAAGAGTATTGATGCCCATTTGAAGTTTCTTAAGAGTTGTTGCTGGGTTTTCTCGTTTTGTTGAAGTTTTGAGTTCTTTTGGTACTTGATTGACAGTGAAATTGGTATTCTTTTTATTTGAGGTTTTGGTTTCTGGGTTTTGATATTTGCTCATGATATATGAAGTTCTGAATTTTATCAAAGAAGTGTAATGGATTGATTTCCCTTTTATATTTTTCATTTGACCTTTTTCAAAATATATAGCTGATGCTATTGATTTTATCTTCCTAGATTACTGATTTTACTCCGACCTTGTATTCTGCCTGTCAGATTCTAAAGGCGACGATGATGTTTGCTTGTCTGCTTACTCCAGTTGCATAAATATTTTCAACTCCATCGTAAAGATTGCTGGAAATGTAAATGTAAGGAAGAAAGAAACCTGAAACTAATTTTTAAAACAATCAAATTTCGTCTAGTTCAATTGATTGATGACGAGAATTCTCTATTGTTTTAAATCTGCAGTACTATGATATCAGAAAGACCTGTCAAGGCCAGCTGTGCTACGACTTCCCGCGAGCTGATAGTTTTCTAAACCAAGACACAGTTAAGAAGGCTCTTGGAGTAAGAAACATTGGTTGGGTTGAAAAGTTATGAAAAAGGAATTCATACGCTTCTGGAGAGCAGTATCAGAGTGCTTATATATGCTGGAGAGGAGGATTTGATATGCAACTAGCTTGGTAAGCTTCTTTTCCACATTGTGGTATAATCAAAAAGCTCCTAGTTACATAAAAATATATATTATACATATATTTGGCACGGGAAATTTTTGGTGTGTTAATGAAATTAAATGGTCTGGCCGGAAACAATTTTTAGCAACTCCTACGGTCTCATTTAATGTTGGGAGGTTCTAAAGCTGGAGAGCTAAAAGAACATGGCCTTCTCTCCTTCCTCAAGGTTTTTGGCTACTCCTACATGTATCACACCAGCATCACCTTTCTTATTTTTTTCTCAGGCTAATCATAAGATAAATCTAACTCTTTCAATTATGTGGCTGACTATATCAAAATCAGGTCCATAAAGCTGGTCACTTGGTGCCAATGGATCAACCGAAAACTGCATTACACATGCTGAAGACATGGATGCAGGGCAAGCTGAGCTAGTCAATCACTAAACACCCATTTATTGTCTTTTTTGCTTATAAACCAATAGATGTATTGTTGTAGCTGCATTTCATCCTCAATAAGAATTTGCATGTTATATTCCGTCAGCTCTTACCGTTTCTCCAAGTGCGTTGCAGTTTTGGGTTCGTTAATATAAAAATTGTCCATTTGCTAGCTTGAGTTATTGGTTCAAGTTATTCTGCCTGTATGCCTTTCAAACAAACTTCCATTGCATGATTTTGATTTCAGTGGTCCCCAAGCAAGGGATTACTAACGACATTCATTGGAGGATGAGCAAAGCTAAAAGCCTTACCTGTGCGGGACAAAACTCCAAATACAATTTCAACACTAATGAGCTGTTATATGAATAATAATTAAAATTTATGATATATTAAAAAATTAAAGAATTATTAAATAAATAAAATTTGTAAATAATATTAAATAGTTATGAAATAAATAAGCTTAAAAATTTGTATTTAAAAAAATATTTATTAAAATTAATATAATTTTCAAAAAATGGAAAAATTAAAAATAATACAAATAATAATAAAAACGTCGTGAAAGATATTCTGTGACATTTTTACAAACGTCACGAAAGACATTCTGCGACGTTTCCAGTAAAATGTCACAGATTCCTTCACATTCTGTGACGTTTTAAAAACATCGCGGAATGTTAGACAATCTGCGACATTTTTTTAAACGTCACAGATTGTCTAAACTTTCAGTGACGTTTTTATAATCATCGCGGAATATCGGTATTTTTTGTGACGTTTTATATAAAACGTCGCAGAAACCATTTGTCTACACCACATTCCACGACGTTTTTTGTGACGTTTTTTAAAACGTCGCAGAATACATTCTACGACATTTTTTGACATTTTGTGACGTTTTAAAAACGTCGCAAAATGTCTTGTTTTCTTGTAGTGTATGATATCTAAGATTTTAGTGGCTTTTTTGGTATGTTATTGATAATATCTAATTAATATTTTACTAATAAACTTGAGCTCCAACTTGTTTATTATTTGTTTAAAGTGAAAGTTGCACTCGATGAGAGGGAAGAAGAAATTGGAAAGAATGAGAAGAGCTCTTTAGATGTACAATGACCGATAGTCAAGTGGAAAATATTGAGATAGAATACTATATAAGCATATTCTATCATATATTCAATAATAATATACATTAGAATATCATATAAAATAAATGTGGAAGAAAAACGAAATACCTCCTGCCATTGTTATTGGTGTTTGAAAAGCTGCGCTTTGGAATTCTTCTAAGCTCTCAAATCCCCAATACAATGGTGTATGTCTTTCAGAAGAGAAAAGAAGGTTAACGACCCAAAATCTCATAAAACAACCTATACGAATGTGCTTCCATCAAATACAATATTGGTTACCTTAAAACTAGGAATTCATACCCATTAACTTTCTTAACGTTTAGACCATTTATGACACAAGAAGAGGAAAAGTTCTCACATTCTCTCACTTGGTCCATACATTTAACTTAGTATCAAATCCTAATCCGATCCAATATAATATATGAATTATGGCGATAGGTCCTCTAGTAAATTGATTATCATCTTCCATGTATTACATTATACTATAATTGTATCAACTAAATGTGGTAACAAGACTTAAATGAATAAAGCCTATGTTTATTCCAGGTCCAAAATAATCAATTTTCTCAAAATTCAATAATGTGTACCATAATATGAGAAAATATTATAAAAGTTTCATGAAAATAACATTGTCCATACAATGAAAACTATATAATGGAACTCAATCCCATTCTAACAACATGATCCTTGAACTTCACTAGTGGCATGCCTTTTGTTAAATGATTAGCTATCATCAATTTAGTGTTAATGTGTTAAATAACCACTTTCTTGTCCTTAATATGTTCCCTTATAGATAAAAATTTGATGTCAGCGTGTTTACTTCAACTACCAATCTTATTGTTTTTAGTTAGAAAAATGGTAGCTGAATTGTCGCAATATATCCTCAATGACCTAGAAATGGAATCTAAAAAGTCTAGGCCCATATATGAAACTCTTTAGCCATCCACCATATGATGTAGCCTTAAACTAAGAAACAAACTCAGCTTCCATGGTGGAAGTAGCAGTCAAAGACTACTTGGCACTCTTTTAAGGTATGGCTGCATTGGCAAACATGAAGATATAACCTAATGTTGATTTTCGTGAATCAACAAACCAGGAAAATCTGAATCTAATTACCCTGTTACCTCCAGATTGTCGGTGTGTCTGTACGTAAGCATGTAATCTTTGGTCCCTAGAAGGTACCTCAATACTTTTTTGCAGCTCTCTAGTGATCTAATCCTGGATTACTCTAATATCTACCTAACATTCCAATGACAAATTTAATGTCAGGTCTTGTACAAACCTGAGCATACATCAAGCTTCTGGCTGCAGAAGCATATGGAATGTTTTTCATTTGTTCCCTTTCAAAATCATTTTTAGGGCATTGGTCCAAATTGAAACTATCCCCTTTCACAATGGGTGCTACACTAGGTGAACAATCTTTCATCTGAAATCTGTCTAAAACTTTATTAAATATAGGTTGATTGAGACAAACCTAAAACACCATATAATCTATCTCAACGTATCTTTATGGTAATGACATAAAATGCATCACACATATCTTTCATTTCAAAAATTTTAGAGAGAGATTGTTTCACATCATGTAACAAACCCTATCATTGGTTGCAAGTAGTATGTCATCCACATATAATACAAGAAAATGCATTGCATCTGTGAATTGTTAAGTTGATGCTTTCATGTGTTTGTAAGTTGTGAATTTTGTCTACACGACAAGAATTTTGAAAAGTAAGCATTTTTATGATTCTAAGAAAGCTTTCTAAGAAAAGAAAAACGTTTTCAAGGTTTTTGCTTATTCTTTTGTTATAAACTATTCCCAAGAGCTGTCAAGCTCACCCCCTCTCTGTCCCATCCTCAGGTAACAGCTAGAAGATCAAGTGATCAAGAGCCTACGGGAATTGTTTCATTTGCTATTTTTGTAGTTCTTATGACTTTTGAAATTTGAGAGTTCGGATTATATTGTATTACGCTTGAGAGGCCATTATAGTTTTGTAAAACTCTTTTAAGGGTATGGAAGTGTGAATGATGAATATTAGTTGTAAGTAATGTGTTACAAGATGAAGCAAAGATTTGAGAGTCTTATGATTTTTTTTTCCGCAGTTATGTTTTATATGTATGTTTACATTGATTTAGAGCAAGAGCATAGGTGTTATGTTTGTCTGAAGAGTTGGATCCCGGAAACGGGATCCAACATGAGTGGTATCAAAGACAGGTTATGAAGAGATCAAATATGGTGATATTTTTGAAGAGTTAGGTTTCGGCAACGGGACCCAACAAGTTTTATGAATCTGGCAGGTTATTATAGGAGGTTTGTGGAAAGATTCTCCATGATAGCTACTCCAATAACTAAGTTATTGAGAAAGAGTTAGAAATTTATTTGGAATGAGGAATGTCAGAAAATTTATAAGGAGCTCAAGCGTAGATTAACAAGTGCTCTAATTTTGATTTTGCCTACTGGAGATGAGGGGTATATAGTGTATAGTGACGCTTCGAGGAAGGGCTTAGGTTGTATATTGATGCAGGGAGACAGGGTGATAGTTTATGCTTCAAAGCAATTGAAGCCTTTTTAGTTGAATTAGCCGACTCATGACCTGGAATTGGCAGTAGTAATCTTTGCCTCGAAAATTTAGAAGCATTATCTATATGGGGTTCTGACGAGGATCTTTACTAATCATAAGAGTCTCAAGTACTTACTGAGCCAGAAAGAGTTAAATTTGAGACAAAGAAGGTGGATTGAGTTGCTCAAGGATTATGATTTGATGATTGAGTATCATCCTGGACAGACGAATGTAGTGGTGGATGCCTTAAGTAGAAAATCATCAATAGCCCATGTTCGAATAGTTTATTTGCCTTTGTTGGAAGAGATGGATAAGCTTAAGATAAGCTTAAAACAGGGGGAACCAAATTGCATTCTTTCTAACTTCAGAGTAAGATCGATACTTAGAGAGAAGGTTAGGGAGTTACAGGCACAGGATGCAGAATTAAGCAAGCTTCGAGAAGAAATTCAGAAGGGCGAGAAATCTGAAGTGGTAGTGAGGGATGATGGACTTATGACAGTAAGAAATAGACTTTGTATTCCAAATGTCAAAGAGGTGAAGGATGAGATACTGGATGAGGCACACAATGCGTCTTATGCCATACACCCAGGTAGCACCATGATGTACAGGGATTTGAGAGATCATTTCTAGTGGAAAGGCATAAAGAGGGATGTAGCAGAGTATGTAAGTAAGTGTCTAGTGTGTCAGCAAGTCAAGGTTGAACACCAGGCAGCTTTAAGCAAGTTAAGGCCATTGTCTATTCCTAAGTAGAAGTGGCAAAGAGTAACCCTGGATTTTCTGATGGGTTTGCCCAAGACTAGTAGGAAGCATGATGCCATATGGGTTATTGTGGATCGTTTGATGAAGTCAGCCCATTTTTTGGCAATTAAATAGACTGATTCTCTGCATGTGCTAGCAAAGAAGTATATTGATGAGATAATGAGATTACATGGGATTCCAGATTCCATAGTTTCCAATAGAGATCCTCGATTCACTTTAAGATTCTGGGGAAGCTTACAAGAGGCTATGGGAACTAAGTTGAATTTTAGCACTACTTTTTATCCCCAAACAGATGGTCAATTTGAGAGAATCATTCGGACACTTGAGGGAATGCTCAAGGCATGTGTGATGGATTTCAAAAGAGTTTAGGATGAGCATTTGCCATTGGTCAAATTTGCTTACAATAATTCGTACCATTTGAGCATTCAAATGGCTCTTTATGAAGCACTGTATGTAAGGAGATATAGAACTCTGATATGTTGGGATGAGGAAGGAGAAAGGAAACTGATAGGACCAGAATTGATTCAGATGATAGTTGACAAGGTCAATCTAGTTAAACAACGACTTAAGGCAGTTCAGGATAGAATGAAGAGCTATACTGATGCATACCGAAAGGAGATAGAGTATTAAGTCGATGAGAAAGTGTTTCTTAAGACATCTCTTTGGAAAGGAGTAATGAGGTTTTGTAAGAAGGGCAAGTTGAGTCCGAGATATGTGGATACCTATGAAATTGTTGAGAAGATTGGCCCGTTAGCCTACAGGTTAGCATTATCCCCAGAATTGTCACAGATACATGATGTCTTTTCTGTTTCCATACTAAGGAGGTATAGATCAGATCCATCCTGTTCATTCAGAACACTAAGGTTCAGTTGAGAGACGATCTAAGTTATGAGGAGATTTCAATAAAGATTTTGGACACCAAGGAGAAGGTCCTTAGGAACAAGACAGTTCAACTAGTCAAAGTCCTGTGGAGAAATCATTCGGTGGAAGAGCCCACATGGGAGCTGTTGGAAGCTATGAAAGAGAAGTATCTGCCTCTCTTCAATAACTCAGGTAAGAATTTCGGAGATAAAATTCTTTTAAGAGGGGAAGAAATGTTAGCCCCCGAATTCTTTTCTTATTGACTAAGTATGATTTCAATTAAATTTTGAGGTCTTGATTGACAAATTATTTTTGTTTGTAGTTTAATTAGTATGTCAATGATCAGAGGATTTACTGCTTGGATTGATGGAATTAAAGTAGTAATGTTGAAAGAATGAAAAAGGGCATTTTTGGCATAACACTTAAGCATTTAGGACATAAGGCTTATATGGAGGGCAAAATGGACATTGTATGATTATTAAGAATAGAAATTAGAAGAAGAAGAATTATGAATGAGGGAGAGAAGCAGAGAGTGCAGTGGTAATAGGAGAAAAAGAAGAGGAAAGCTAGGGTTTGGAGATTCTTGAAGATTTTGAAGAATTTGAAGCATCAACAAGTAAGTATAAGCCTTATTTCATCTTGTTTTGTTAGATGAAACTCAAATATAGATGAACATGTGTGGGAAGTTGTTAGTGAATGCTATAGGCAAGTGTTCTCTTTTAGGGTTAATGATCAAATATAGATTTTGATATTTTTTTCAATGATATTGGGTTGAAATGAGCTTGGAAATAAAGTAGAAGAGGTGTTTTAGTGTTAACGTGGGTTATATGTGAGAGATGGGAAGTAAAAAGTTGAAGAATGTCGAAAAAATGTCTTCAGAATGAGTTTCTGAAAAGGTTCGCTGCGGCGAACTCCAATTTTCTTACACAGACATGTTTTGGTATTTTGGACATAACTTTTGATGCAGATGTCTAAATTGAGTGATTTTTTATTTGATGTAAACTAGAGACATATGGCTACAAGTTGCATGAAGGAACTGAGTCTAAATTCAGTCTTTAAGAATTTCAAATTTGGGAGTGAAATTGAGTATAGAATTTTGTTTCATTCATAACGATAGTCCGAAATTGTTTAGGTAGTAACTTTCTGATTATTGAACCGAATTAAATGTAAATTTGGTTATTGTTTAAGAAAATCAAGTGAGGCAAGAGGATCAAGAGGACGGACACATTTGAGCAAGTAACAAGCAAGGATTTAAGGTGGGTTACAATTTTATGATTAAGTAATAGGCCATTAATGTGTTCTTTCAAATGATGGAAATAAACGATTTCAACTACTTCATGAACATGCTTTATAACTCTTTGAATGCTTTAAAAAAGTGTTATATGTTTGGTATGAGCTTATTGTGCTGATGATTTATGAAAATAATATGAAAATGATTTTTGAAAAGATACTATGTTTGAAAAAGATTAAGTTTCGTAAATTTGCCATTCTGGGCAACAAGCTTACAAGATTATGAAATACATGTTATGTAGGTTTAGTTTCATCCATTCTGTTGTCAAGTGCACTTTGACTAAAGGCTTCTTCCACCTGCCTACTAATGGCACAGAGCTCCTTCATGGACTCCCTTATGTTCACGACTACGCAAAACCACTATGTGGAATTGTGTTAGCTCGTTTTGTACACGATTACACAAGACCCTTTTTGGAAAATGTGATAGCTTGTTCTGTTTATAGAGCTTCCAGATCATTTTAATGTGCATATGTGCTCACGATGTATTGACATGATTGATGCATATCTGTTTTGCATTATTAAAAAGTTGGATTAGAATTTAAAAAATATATGCTCTGTGATTCAATGTGAATTTTTGTTACAATTGAAAATAAGTTTTCAGTGGTTTTGCTTGTTATTGGTTATAAAATTGTTGCCCACGAGCTTTAAGTTTACCTCCCCTCCCATTCCGTCCCATCTTCAGGTGAGGAGTAAAAGATCGAGTAGTCAAGAGTCAAGGCATCACTCCGACTAGGCTTATTTTGCTTTGAGCTAGTTTTTTTTGTTGTAAACCAAGGCTTTAGTTGCATTTCGAGAAATTCTACTCTTGTAAATGATGTATTTTTGGTTTGTTTTGTAACGTGGCTTGAAATGCTCATTAAAGCTTTGTAAAACTTTTGCTTTGGTTATTAATGAGATATGGTTGATATTGCTTTTGGCTTCAAACCTTTTGCATTAAATCGTTTTCCAATGAAAATAAGATTTTGGAAGGTTGCTTGTGTTTATGTTCCAGTTTATTTTGTTTTGGGTTGATTTGATGAAGGTGGTTGATGGTTCTTAAGTTAGCATTTAGTAAGATAGGAAATTTTAAGTTATGGATTCTGCTCAAGAGGTTTTTGTCGCGGTAAAGCCAAGAGTTTGTTGTAGCGTAATTAACTTGAAGCTTTTTATTTTTGTTGAAATGGTGAGTTCGTCGCGGCGAGACCAATTGATCGTCACGACGAAAGTAAAATCGCAGATTCGCTGCGGCAAAAGTTAATTCGCTCGCTGCGGCGTAAAATTCCCAAAGTTCCAAGGGAATTTGCCTATCTGTTTGTCGCGGCGATATATATGTTCCTCGCGGTGATCCCGCTTTGCTTCCAAAGGATTTACTTTTCAACTTCTAAGCCTCCTTCCATGCTCAAATTTCATGATCCCATATCCGATGTTGGGCTCTAGAAATGGGGTCCAATATCCATAGTAGATCCAAACATATTGATGTGAGGTATCATTGAATTCATGATGTTTTAGCGTCTAAGTCTGTTGAGATTGAAAAGATTCATATTGATGATAATGGTGCTGATATGTGCACAAAAGCTCTACCAAGGATGAAGTTTGAAGCTTGTCGATTGAGTACCTATTTGGCAACCTCATCCACATAGTTGGGAAGGGGGAGAATTTTTGGGTTTGGGTTCCCTCCTATGTGGTAAAACCCAAAAATTTGTTGAAGCCTACTTTTTTTGAGCCCATTAGGGCTAATTTTTGTCTTCCTATTCAACCAAATTTCAGCTACCGAGAGAGAGAGAGAGGAGAGAGAGTTGGTTTTCTTTCAACCTACACAAAAAGAGAAATTTTTTCACCCTAACTCATTTTACATTTCCAGTAATTGAAAAGTCGTTCACCGTTGGATCGGTCTCATTTTTGGTACACAGTTTGAAAACATATTGTTCTTTATTTTGAACGGTGGAGATTTGGTTTGGAGGTCTGAAGGTTGAGTTTTGGTTTCAAAACCAGACTGGTCTTAAGGTATTTTTAGAACTGATGAGTTTCACCATATTCTGATTTTGGTCTTTTATTCTTTGTCCGATCAGGCTGAATTTTGGTGATCATGTTCCTTACTCATTGTTCTTTATTTTGAACAGTGGAGATTGGATTTGGATGGCCAGAACTTTTCCAGAATTTGTTAGAATAGAAGCCTTTTGTTGTGATTGCTGTCTTAATGTAGTTCTCTACTTTGATTTGTAGTTATATGAGATTGAGCCTTTGATTTTGGATTATTGTGGCTGTTGATCTCTGTAAGACAATATTTGTGATTGTAGATTTCATTTGCTTGGACCAAGAGAGGTCCCGTGGTTTTTATCCTTCATATCGAAGGAGTTTTTGCCATATTAAATAATTATTGTGCTTTGTAATTTGTTTTTGATTTGTGCATTATTGAGGCAGCTTGTAATCACCTAGTTTGCTGCAATTTTTTTGCTCATTATTACTCCTAATAGATTCATTCAACTGGGGAAATATTTATTGATTAATTGTTGCGTATGTTATACCTGCTTCCTTCCCAACATATTTGATGGATTTGAAGTAGGGTAACTCCATTTTGGTTAATTATATATATTGATTGGCTGGCTAGAAAGAATCAAGTGTATACTTTTGCATCTAAAGCCTAGAACTTTTATTCACTCAACTGATCTCTATTTAACTAACTAGTGCATCAATTTTGGACAGCTTCTCATAATTTCTCTCCTAACTTCCTCATCTCCCCAAATATTGAGCTTTTATTTGCAATATATGCGAGAGCATATTTGTTATTAAATTAGTTCCATAAATTCATATCTTTTTAATTTTTATAATAATAAAAAATAAAAT